>CAUYRT010067799.1:0-16919 GCA_963574885.1 Lepilemur ruficaudatus | reverse complement strand
ATACACGTATACACGTATACACGTATACACGTATACACGTATACACGTATACACGTATACACGTATACACGTATACACGTATACACGTATACACGTATACACGTATACACGTATACACGTATACACGTACGCGTTATTATATACCCAGTATCCAAGACAAACCCCCCTACCCCCCATCCTAGCCTTCACAGATTCTTGGTACTCTGCTCTTGCCAAACCCCAAAAACAAGAACTTCCCGCACTGTTACTTAACTAGAACTTTGCAGATACTTATAACTTTGCCTGACCACGACAAACCGATAGAAAGATATTCTCTCTATGCAAGATGCCAATAATTTACGCTGATACCAGCGTAGTAGTTTAATCCATCCTTTTTCCAAAAAGAACTGCTTCTAATCAATTGGAAGTCCAATAATTCCCTTTACCAAAACAACAAGTATTCTACCCCAATTCTAGATATACACATATCTTAGCATCTACCCTTACCCAAAGTCCAAGTTAATGTAGCTTAATATATCAAAGCAAGGCACTGAAAATGCCTAGACGAGTCAACATACTCCATAAACACAAAGGTTTGGTCCCAGCCTTCCTATTAGTTGTCAGTAAGATTACACATGCAAGTAACCGCACACCAGTGAGAATGCCCTCTAAATTATCTAATCAAAAGGAGCAGGCATCAAGCACGCTAGACAGCAGCTCTCCACGCCTTGCTAAGCCACACCCCCACGGGATACAGCAGTGATAAAACTTAAGCAATAAACGAAAGTTCGACTAAGCTATACTGAAACAAGGGTTGGTAAATTTCGTGCCAGCCACCGCGGTCATACGATTAACCCAAACTAATACAAAACGGCGTAAAGTGTGTTTTAGAACATCAAAAAATAAAGTTAAATTTTATCCAAGCCGTAAAATGCCCCAGCTAAAACAAAATAACCCACGAAAGTGACTTTAATACCCTAAGAACACGACAACCAAGATTCAAACTGGGATTAGATACCCCACTATGCTCGGTCATAAACTTAAATGATTTACGAACAAAATCACTCGCCAGAGTACTACAAGCAACAGCTCAAAACTCAAAGGACTTGGCGGTGCTTAAAACCCATCTAGAGGAGCCTGTTCTACAATCGATAAACCCCGATAAACCTCACCACCCCTTGCTAATTCAACCTATATACCGCCATCCCCAGCAAACCCTATCAAGGTCACAAAGTAAGCACAAACATTTAACATAAAAACGTTAGGTCAAGGTGTAGTCCATGGGGTGGAAAGAAATGGGCTACATTTTCTAATGACAGAACAACATCTCACCACAACCCCTATGAAATTTAGAGGCCAAAGGAGGATTTAGTAGTAAACCGAGAATAGAGAGCTCGATTGAATAAGGCCATGAAGCACGTACACACCGCCCGTCACCCTCCTCCACTCCTATGCAATCAATTCCTAATCACAAAAAACACTAACACAAGAGGAGACAAGTCGTAACAAGGTAAGCATACTGGAAAGTGTGCTTGGAAAAAATCAAAGTGTAGCTTAAACCCAAAGCATCCGGCCTACACCCGAAAGACTTCACGATTGACGTGACCACTTTGAAACCAAAGCTAGCCTAATTTTCTACACCCCCCAATAAATCTACAAACCCAACTAAAACATTCACCAATAATAACTAATAGTATAGGAGATAGAAACTTCACCCAGCGCTATAGAAAAAGTACCGCAAGGGAAAGATGAAAGAACACCTCAAAGTTCATAAAAGCAAAGCTTACCCCTTGTACCTTTTGCATAATGACCTAACTAGAACAATCTGACAAAAAGAATTTAAGCCAGAACACCCGAAACCAAACGAGCTACTCACGAATAATTACTTAAGAACCAACTCATCTATGTAGCAAAATAGTGAGAAAATTCATGAGTAGAGGTGAAAAGCCTAACGAGCTTGGCGATAGCTGGTTACTCAGAAAGGAATTTCAGTTCAGCCTCAAGTTAACCTAAAGTGACTCACCAAACCCCCTGTTAACTTAAACGTTAGTCTAAAGAGGGACAGCTCTTTAGAATAGGCTACAACCTTCAGTAGAGAGTAATCAAACCTCAACCCACAGTTGGCCTAAAAGCAGCCACCAATTAAGAAAGCGTTCAAGCTCAATATATAATACACTTTAATTTACAAACTATACAACAACCTCCTACCAAATAACTGAGTTATTCTATTACTAGATAGAAGCAATACTGTTAATATAAGTAACAAGAATTTCCATTCTCCCAGCACGAGCTTATACCAGACCGGATGCCCACTGGTAGTTAACAACAAAATAAAACTACTCACCCCACAAATCCATTACTAAAAAACATTGTTAACCCAACACAGGCGTGCACCAAGGAAAGATTAAAAAAAGTAAAAGGAACTAGGCAAAACCTAACCCCGCCTGTTTACCAAAAACATCACCTCCAGCATTACCAATATTGGAGGCACTGCCTGCCCAGTGACACACGTTTAACGGCCGCGGTATCCTGACCGTGCAAAGGTAGCATAATCACTTGTCCTCTAACTAAGGGCTAGAATGAACGGCCACACGAGGGTTAAACTGTCTCTTACTTTCAATCAGTGAAATTGACCTTCCCGTGAAGAGGCGGGAATATATCAATAAGACGAGAAGACCCTATGGAGCTTAAATTAATTAGCCCAAATAAGTACATCCAAATGCCCAATAAGGTATAAATAATTACTACCCCTGAGCTAAAAATTTCGGTTGGGGTGACCTCGGAGCATAACTAAACCTCCGAACAATCCAGCTTAGATATTACCAGTCAAGGCATTAACAAATCAACTGATCCAAATTAGCTTGATCAACGGAACAAGTTACCCTAGGGATAACAGCGCAATCCTATTACAGAGTTCATATCGACAATAGGGTTTACGACCTCGATGTTGGATCAGGACACCCCAGTGGTGCAACCGCTACTAACGGTCCGTTTGTTCAACGGTTAAAGTCCTACGTGATCTGAGTTCAGACCGGAGCAATCCAGGTCGGTTTCTATCTATTTACAATTTCTCCCAGTACGAAAGGACAAGAGAAGTAAAGCCAACTCAACAGAGTGCTCTCAGCTTTAACAGATGATAAACTCTTAATCTAATAACCTACTCTATACCCTACCCAAAACAAGGGTTTATTAAGATGGCAGAGCCCGGCAATTGCATAAAACTTAAGACTTTAGACCCAGAGGTTCAACTCCTCTTCTTAATATTCATGTTTGCTGCCAACCTCCTTCTACTAATTATCCCAATTATCGTAGCCATAGCCTTCTTTACATTAGTCGAACGAAAAATCCTAGGCTATATACAACTCCGCAAAGGCCCCAACACCGTAGGCCCACACGGCCTACTTCAACCCTTCGCCGACGCGGTAAAACTATACATTAAAGAACCCTTGCGCCCCCTAGCTTCCTCAACATTACTCTACATCACTGCACCAACACTAGCCCTATCCATTGCACTTACTATATGAACTCCTATACCCATGCCATTTCCACTGATTAACTTGAATATAGGACTTCTATTTATCTTAGCTACATCAAGTCTAGCCGTATACTCAATTCTTTGATCAGGCTGAGCATCCAACTCCAAATACGCCTTAATTGGTGCCCTACGAGCAGTAGCCCAAACAATCTCATATGAAATTACCCTAGCCATTATTTTACTTTCAGTCCTCCTAATAAATGGGTCATTCACCCTATCCACCCTTATTACAACTCAAGAATACCTCTGACTTGTCATCCCATCCTGACCCTTAACCATGATATGATTCATTTCCACCCTAGCAGAAACAAACCGGGCCCCCTTCGACCTAACGGAAGGAGAATCCGAACTAGTATCGGGTTTCAACGTAGAATACGCCGCAGGCCCCTTTGCCCTATTCTTCATGGCGGAGTATACAAACATCATCATAATAAATGCCCTAACAACAACACTCTTCCTAGGAGCACTATACAAACCCAACATACCGGAAACATATACAACAAATTTCATTACCAAAACCCTCCTATTAACATCACTATTTCTATGAATTCGAGCATCGTACCCACGATTCCGATATGACCAACTTATACATTTACTATGAAAAAATTTCCTCCCACTAACACTGGCACTATGCATATGATATATCTCTCTTCCAATTCTAATATCGTATATCCCCCCACAAATATAGAAATATGTCTGATAAAAGAGTTACTTTGATAGAGTAAATAATGGAGGTTTAACCCCTCCTATTTCTAGAATTGCAGGCCTTGAACCTACTCTTAAGGATTCAAAATCCATCGTGCTACCGACATACACCCTATTCTATAATAGTAAGGTCAGCTAAACAAGCTATCGGGCCCATACCCCGAAAATGTTGGTTTATACCCTTCCCATACTAATCAACCCCATTACCCTCTTATTAATCATAATCACAATCTTTGCAGGAACTCTATTAACAATAGTCAGCTCACACTGACTCCTAATATGAATTGGTTTAGAGATCAATATACTAGCCATCATTCCAATTCTAATGAAAAACTATAAACCTCGATCAACAGAAGCAGCCACAAAGTACTTTCTTATACAAGCAACAGCCTCCATACTACTAATATTTACTATTGTACTTAACGCCACATACTCCGGACAATGAAATATCACCAACACCCACAACCAATTTACCCCCATCACAATTACCATCGCACTATCAATAAAACTGGGAGTAACCCCATTCCACTTTTGAGTCCCTGAAGTCACACAAGGTATTTCACTATTAGCAGGAATGCTCCTCCTAACATGACAAAAACTAGCCCCCATTTCCATCATGCTCCAAGTCCACCCATGAATAAACCTAAACATTCTTCTATTAGTTGCCCTCCTATCGATTCTAGTGGGAGGGTGAGGAGGCCTAAATCAAACACAACTACGAAAAATCCTCGCCTATTCATCTATCGCTCATATAGGCTGAATAGTAGGTATTCTTATATTCTGCCCCTCCCTCACAATACTGAATCTGCTAATTTACTTAGCATTAACCATCATTATGTTCACTATCCTAAACCTCAACACAAGTACCACTGTATTAACGCTATCAAATCTATGAAACAAAACCCCAATAATCGCCCTAACAACTATAATTGCCCTACTATCCCTCGGAGGACTTCCCCCTCTCACAGGCTTCCTACCTAAATGAATAATTATTCAAGAGTTATCAAAAAACAATAACATCATCATAGTTATAATCATAACCATTATAGCATTACTAAATTTATATTTTTACATACGACTAATCTACAGCACCTTCCTAACACTATTTCCCACATTTAACAACATAAAAATAAAATGACAATTTCAAACCATAAACCAAACCCGACTCATACCACCCCTAATCATTCTGTCTACCCTATCCCTCCCTCTAGCACCAACCTTTTCAACCCTATATTAGAAATTTAGGTTATATAGACCAAGAGCCTTCAAAGCCCTAAGAAAGCAGACACACGCTTAATTTCTGTATATTAAGGGTTGCAAGAATCTATCCTACATCAACTGAATGCAAATCAATTACTTTAACTAAGCTAAACCCTCAACTAGATTGATGGGCTCCAACCCCATGAAAATTTAGTTAACAGCTAAATACCCTAGTCAACTGGCTTCAATCTACTTCTCCCGCCTCTCAAGGAGAAAAAAAGGCGGGAGAAGCCCCGGCAGAATTGAAGCTGCTTCTTTGAATTTGCAATTCAATATGTTAAGTCACCTCGGGGCTGGTAAAAAGAGGAATTCCTCTGTCTTTAGATTTACAGTCTAATGCTTACTCAGCCATTCTACCTATGTTCATCAACCGATGATTCTACTCAACAAACCACAAAGATATTGGAACCCTCTACCTATTATTTGGAGCTTGAGCAGGAATAGTAGGAACGGCCCTTAGTCTTCTTATCCGAGCTGAACTTGGTCAACCAGGAACTTTACTGGGCGATGATCAGATCTATAATGTGATCGTAACAGCTCATGCTTTCATTATAATTTTCTTCATAGTCATACCCATCATAATTGGAGGCTTTGGGAACTGACTCGTACCCTTAATGATCGGCGCTCCTGATATAGCGTTCCCACGAATGAATAATATAAGCTTCTGACTCCTTCCACCATCATTCCTACTTCTTCTTGCCTCATCAATAGTAGAAGCAGGCGCGGGAACAGGGTGGACAGTATACCCTCCTCTGGCCGGAAATTTGGCCCACGCAGGGGCATCCGTAGACTTAACAATTTTCTCTTTACACCTAGCAGGAGTATCCTCTATCTTGGGAGCTATCAACTTTATTACAACGGTAGTAAATATGAAATCCCCAGCCATGTCGCAGTATCAAACCCCCTTATTTGTATGATCCGTAATAATTACTGCTGTTCTTTTACTGTTATCTTTACCTGTCCTGGCGGCAGGAATCACAATGTTATTAACAGACCGTAACCTTAATACAACTTTTTTTGATCCTGCAGGAGGTGGCGACCCCATCCTATACCAACACTTATTTTGATTCTTTGGACACCCCGAAGTTTACATCTTAATTCTTCCAGGCTTTGGCATGATCTCTCATATCGTTACATACTACTCAGGCAAAAAAGAACCCTTTGGTTATATAGGTATGGTTTGAGCTATAATATCCATCGGTTTCCTGGGCTTTATCGTATGAGCTCATCACATATTTACTGTGGGAATAGATGTTGATACCCGAGCATACTTTACATCAGCCACTATAATCATTGCTATTCCTACCGGAGTAAAAGTTTTCAGCTGATTGGCCACACTCCACGGGGGTAGCATCAAGTGATCACCCGCTATGCTATGAGCCCTAGGTTTCATCTTCTTGTTTACGGTAGGGGGCTTAACAGGAATCGTCCTTGCCAACTCATCACTGGACATCGTTCTTCACGATACATATTACGTAGTAGCACACTTCCATTATGTGTTATCAATAGGAGCAGTCTTTGCTATCATAGGAGGATTTGTTCATTGATTCCCTCTATTTTCAGGCTATACATTAGATGATACCTGAGCTAAAATTCATTTTGCAATTATATTTGTAGGTGTAAACATAACATTTTTCCCACAACATTTTTTAGGTTTATCAGGAATGCCCCGCCGTTACTCCGACTACCCTGATGCTTATACCACATGAAATATGATCTCGTCAATCGGGTCTTTCATCTCCCTGACGGCAGTTATACTAATGGTTTTTATAGTCTGAGAAGCTTTTGCCTCAAAACGAGAAGTCCTAGTAGTAGAACTAACGCCAACGAACTTAGAGTGACTCCACGGCTGTCCACCACCCTATCACACATTCGAAGAACCAGCCTACGTAAATATAGCTAAGAAAGGAAGGAATTGAACCTCCTATAATTGGTTTCAAGCCAACCACATAGCCACTATGACTCTCTCCAACTAAGATATTAGTAAAATAATTACATAACTTTGTCAAGGTTAATTTACAGGTTAAACCCCTGTATATCTTAATGGCTCACCCAGTCCAACTAGGATTTCAAGATGCTGCCTCTCCTATCATAGAAGAGCTTCTATATTTCCACGATCACACTCTGATAATCGTCTTCCTCATCAGTTCCTTGGTCCTCTACATTATTTCCCTTATACTCTCTACCAAACTTACTCACACAAGTACAGTGGATGCCCAAGAGGTAGAAACAGTATGAACTATTTTACCCGCAGTGATCCTAATTCTCATTGCCCTTCCATCTCTACGCATCCTATACATGATAGACGAAATTACTACGCCCTCCTTAACCCTTAAGACAATAGGCCATCAGTGATACTGAAGCTATGAGTATACAGACTATGAAAATCTTTACTTTGACTCATACATAGTTCCTCTGTCAGACCTTAAACCCGGTGACCTTCGCCTACTTGAGGTCGACAACCGGGTTGCCTTGCCCACAGAAATATCAATCCGAATACTGGTATCCTCAGAAGACGTGCTTCACTCATGGGCCGTACCCTCCTTAGGCGTAAAAACCGATGCCATCCCAGGGCGCCTAAACCAAATCACTCTAATAACCTCTCGTCCAGGTATCTACTACGGCCAATGCTCGGAAATCTGTGGTGCAAACCACAGCTTCATACCAATTGTACTCGAGCTAGTCTCCCTAAAATACTTTGAAGAGTGACTACTAAATATATTATAACTCACCGTGAAGCTAACAAGCATTAACCTTTTAAGTTAAAGACTGAAAGTCTAAATCTTTCCACAGTGATATGCCACAATTAGATACATCAACATGATTCGTAACAATCTCTTCCATAATCCTTACCCTATTTATTATCTTTCAACTAAAAATCTCAAAACTCAATTACCCCTTAAAACTCACATCGAAATTCCTTAGCAACCATAACCATATTAACCCTTGAGAGTCAAAATGAACCAAAATTTATTCTCCTCTTTTATTACCCCAACAATTGTAGGGATCCCTGTCGTTATTCTCATCATCTTAACCCCCAGTATTTTCTTCCCCTCCCCCTCCCGACTTATTGATAACCGCCTCACCTCCCTACAACAATGACTGGTCCAACTAATGCTAAAACAACTAATAGCTACACACAATACTAAAGGACGAACCTGAGCTCTCATGTTAATTTCACTAATTCTATTTATTAGCTCAACTAACCTACTAGGCTTATTACCCCACTCGTTTACCCCCACCACACAACTATCAATAAACCTAGCTATAGCAATCCCCCTATGGGCGGCTACAATTATTACGGGCTTCCGTTACAAAATAAAAGCATCCCTAGCCCACCTCCTACCACAAGGAACGCCCACCCCACTTATTCCTATATTAATTATCATTGAAACTATTAGCCTTCTCATCCAACCCATAGCACTAGCCGTGCGACTAACAGCCAACATTACGGCGGGTCACCTACTCATACACCTAATTGGAGGTACCACCCTAGTATTAACCTCAATCAACCCTAACATCTCCCTAATCACATTTATTATTCTTGTTTTGCTTACAGTCCTTGAGTTAGCCGTCGCCTTAATTCAGGCCTATGTATTCACCCTATTAGTAAGCCTTTACCTACATGATAACACCTAATGACCCACCAAACTCACGCTTACCATATGGTCAACCCTAGCCCCTGACCCCTTACAGGAGCCTTATCAGCACTCCTAATAACATCCGGTCTAATCACGTGATTTCACTTTAATTCAAACTATCTACTATCACTGGGACTACTAACTAACTTACTAACAATATATCAATGATGACGAGATATCGTACGAGAAGGAACCTTTCAAGGCCATCACACCCCTATCGTCCAAAAAGGCCTCCGATATGGCATAATCCTATTTATCATCTCAGAAGTATTCTTCTTTGCAGGCTTCTTCTGAGCCTTTTACCATTCAAGCTTAGCCCCTACCCCAGAACTTGGAAGCTGCTGACCCCCAACAGGCATCCACCCACTTAACCCCCTAGAGGTACCCCTACTTAATACAGCTGTACTTCTAGCTTCAGGTGTGTCTATCACATGAGCCCACCATAGCTTAATAGAGGGTAATCGAACATATACACTCCAAGCCTTACTTACTACCATTCTCCTAGGTATTTACTTCACACTTCTCCAAACATCAGAGTATTTCGAGACACCCTTTACAATTTCAGATGGGATTTATGGATCAACATTTTTCATAGCGACGGGCTTCCATGGCTTACATGTCATCATCGGATCCACTTTCCTTACCATTTGCTTCTTTCGCCAAATAAAATTTCACTTTACCTCTAACCACCACTTCGGTTTCGAAGCCGCAGCCTGGTACTGACACTTTGTTGATGTAGTATGACTATTCCTATACGTCTCCATCTACTGATGAGGATCCTATTCTTTTAGTATCACTTAGTACAATTGACTTCCAATCAATTAGCTTCGGTGCAATCCGAAAAAGAATAATTAATCTCCCGCTAGCCCTTGCAATAAACACCCTTATAGTCATAATTCTCGTAATAATTGCATTCTGACTACCACAACTGAACGTGTACACGGAAAAGTATAACCCCTACGAATGTGGATTTGATCCCATAGGTTCCGCCCGCCTACCATTCTCCATAAAATTTTTTCTGGTAGCGATTACATTTCTCCTCTTCGACCTAGAAATTGCCCTCCTCCTTCCACTCCCCTGAGCAACCCAAACAAATAATCTAAAGCTTATATTAGCAACAGCCCTCGCGTTAATTTCCATCCTAGCTGCGGGTCTCGCCTACGAATGATTTCAAAAAGGACTTGAATGAGAAGAGTAACATTGGTAATTAGTTTAAAACAAAACAAATGATTTCGACTCATTAGATTATGGATCCACATAATTATCATATGCCCTCAATCTTCACTAACGTTACCTTAGCCTTTACTATGGCCCTAATGGGAATACTAGTATTTCGCTCACATCTAATGTCTTCCCTACTATGCCTAGAAGGCATAATACTGTCTATATTCATTTTAAGTACTCTCTTCACCATAAGCCTACACTTCACAGTATCATTCATCATACCAATTCTCCTGCTAGTACTTGCAGCCTGTGAAGCAGCCATCGGTTTGGCCCTACTAGTAATGGTATCTAATACCTATGGGCTAGACCATGTCCAGAACCTCAACCTCCTTCAATGCTAAAAATTATTATCCCAACAATTATACTACTACCAATAACATGATACTCTACCAACCCTATGGTCTGGATTAACATTACTCTTCATAGCTTAACAATTAGCTTTACGAGCCTATCTCTCCTCAATCAGACTGACAACAACAGCAATAATTTCTCGTCAACCTTCTTTTCCGACCCATTATCGTCACCCCTCCTGACCCTAGCAATATGGTTATTTCCCCTCACGATTATAGCAAGCCAATATCACCTCGCAAAAGAATCCTTAGAGCGAAAAAAACATTTCCTCTTTACCCTAATCTCTCTACAATTATTCCTAATTATAACATTTACGGCCACCGAACTAATTATATTTTATATTCTATTTGAGGCCACACTAATTCCTACTCTCATTATCATCACCCGATGGGGTAACCAAACAGAACGACTAAACGCAGGCCTATATTTCCTATTCTATACCCTCATTGGGTCCTTACCACTACTTGTAGCACTGTCTTCCATCCAAAACTACATAGGCACACTAAACCTTTTCATAATAACCTACTGAACCCAAGAATTAGCCGATTCATGATCCAATGATCTAATATGAGTAGCATGCATTATAGCTTTTATAATCAAAATACCCTTATATGGTCTCCACCTATGATTACCAAAAGCCCACGTAGAAGCCCCCATTGCCGGATCTATAGTCCTTGCAGCCATCCTTTTAAAACTAGGAGGATATGGAATAATACGCATTACTATTATCCTCAATCCCCTAACAAAATTTATAGCGTACCCCTTCCTTATAGTATGCCTATGAGGGATAGTCATAACAAGCTTAATTTGCCTACGACAAACAGACCTAAAATCACTTATCGCTTACTCATCAGTAAGTCATATAGCACTGGTAATTGTAGCTATTCTTATCCAAACACCATGAAGCTTTATAGGGGCAACAACCCTAATAATTGCACATGGCCTCACATCATCAATGCTATTCTGTCTTGCCAACTCGAACTACGAACGTATTCATAACCGAACAATATTCTTGGCACGAGGACTTCAATCCCTCCTTCCTCTAATAAGCACTTGATGACTTCTTGCCAGCCTAACCAACCTAGCTCTACCACCGTCTATTAACTTAGTCGGTGAATTATTTATTACCATGGCAACTTTCTCATGATCTAATATAACAATTATCTTAACAGGCCTAAATATACTAATCACTGCCACCTATTCGCTATATATGTTAACAATAACACAACGAGGCGAACCCCCTTACCACGCACATAACTTCAACCCCTCTCTCACGCGAGAAAACACTCTAATATCCATACATGTTTTTCCTCTTCTCCTTCTCACCCTAAACCCCAAAATCCTTATGGGACCTACGTACTGTAGATGTAGTTTAAACAAAACGCTAAACTGTGAATTTAGATATAGGAATTTGAAACCCCTTATCTACCGAGAGAGAATGTAAGAACTGCTAATTCTACACACCATACATAAAAATATGGCTCCCTCAACTTTTAAAGGATAGAAGTTATCCATTGGCCTTAGGAGCCAAAAAATTGGTGCAACTCCAAATAAAAGTAATTAATTTATTTTCCTCCTTCACTCTAATTACACTAGTAATTCTAATATACCCTATCATGACAAACCTCATAAACATTCACAAAAATACCCCCTACACGCTCCACGTAAAACTAATCACTACCTACGCCTTTTTTACCAGCCTCATTCCAGCCACACTATTTACTTTCTCACAACAAGAAACAATCGTATCCAACTGACACTGAATAACCATCCAAACCCTGAAACTAACCATTAGCCTAAAAATAGACTACTTTTCAGTGTTATTTATCCCAGTAGCATTACTCGTTACTTGATCTATTATAGAATTCTCAACATGATATATACAGTCAGACCCAAACATCAATCTATTCTTTAAGTACCTTCTCCTATTCCTAATTACTATACTAATCCTAGTGACCGCCAACAACTTATTTCAACTGTTCATCGGATGAGAAGGCGTTGGCATCATATCCTTCCTCCTGATCAGCTGATGGTATGGACGAGCCGATGCAAACACAGCAGCCCTCCAAGCCATTATTTATAACCGTATTGGAGATATTGGATTTATCCTATCCATAGCATGATTCTTAATACACTCAAATACATGAGATCTCCAACAGATATTTATGCTCAACCACAACCCAAACCTGGTCCCATTAATAGGTTTACTCCTTGCAGCCACCGGAAAATCCGCTCAATTCGGACTTCACCCATGACTACCATCAGCAATAGAAGGCCCCACCCCAGTCTCAGCCCTACTTCACTCCAGCACAATAGTGGTAGCAGGGATTTTCCTCTTAATCCGATTTCATCCCATAACAGAAATCAACAATACAGTCCGAACCCTTATATTATGTCTAGGCAGCATCACCACACTGTTCACAGCAATATGTGCTCTAACACAAAACGACATCAAAAAAATCGTAGCCTTCTCCACCTCGAGCCAACTGGGCTTGATAATAGTTACTCTAGGTATTAACCAACCCCATCTAGCTTTTCTCCATATCTGTAACCACGCCTTCTTTAAAGCCATACTATTTATATGCTCCGGCTCTATCATCCATAATCTAAACAACGAACAAGATATCCGAAAAATGGGAGGCCTACTCAAAATCATACCCTTCACAACCTCCTCCCTCATCATCGGAAGCCTCGCACTCACGGGCATACCCTTTTTAACAGGTTTTTACTCAAAGGACCTTATCATCGAAACTATGAACATATCTAATGCCAACGCCTGAGCCCTAACAATTACACTCATTGCAACCTCCTTAACCGCTGTCTACAGTACTCGAATCATCTTTTACGTATTAATAAAACAACCACGATTTACAGCTTCATCCATAATTAACGAAAATAACCCCCTACTAATTAACTCAATTAAACGCCTAGCGATCGGCAGCATCTTCGCCGGATTCCTCCTATCCAATAATATTCTCCCTATAACCACCCCTCAAATAACAATACCCACCTATCTAAAATCAATAGCCCTAGCTGTAACTATCCTAGGATTTACCCTAGCAATAGAACTGACCCTTACGACGAACAACCTAAAACTTAAATCACCCTCTCAAGTACTTAAATTCTCAAACATACTGGGATTTTTCCCAAATATTACCCACCGCTCGACTCCCCTATACAAACTTATCACAAGCCAGAATATAGCATCCCTCCTACTAGACCTAATCTGATTAGAAAAGAGTATACCAAAAAATATATCCCAACTACAATTGTTATTCTCCAAAACAATCTCAAACCAAAAAGGCCTAATCAAGCTATATTTCCTATCCTCCCTTATATCAACACTCCTAGCTCTCCTACTCATCATCTAACCCTTATTCGAATAATCTCAATAACAATTAATACACTAACAAATAAAGATCAACCCGCAACAACCATAAATCAGCTAACATAATTATAAAGAGCCGCCACCCCCAAAGAATCCTCACGAACAGTATTAATCTCCTTACCTGTAAAGACAACTCAATCTTCCAAATCATCCAAACCAACTACCACCTCAAAGCTATCCTGCCCTATTACCCAGATCACTACCAACAACTCCATAATTAAACCCATCAACAATGACCCTCAAACAACAACACTAGAACTCCAAGTCTCTGGGTACTCCTCAGTAGCCATAGCCGTAGTATAACCAAACACCACCAACATACCTCCCAAATAAACTAAAAACACCATCAAACCCACAAAAGAACCCCCAAAACCTATAATAATTATACATCCCACAGCCCCACTAACAACAAGTCCAACACCCCCATAAATGGGAGAAGGTTTTGACGAAAAACTTATAAAACCCAAAACAAAGACAACACTTAACAAAAACATTACATAAATCATAGTTTCTACATGGAATCTAAGCCATGACTAATGACATGAAAAATCATCGTTGTATTTCAACTACAAAAACACAAATGACCAACATTCGAAAAAATCACCCCCTCATAAAAATTATTAATAGCTCGTTTATTGATCTCCCCACACCACCTAATATTTCTTCTCTATGAAATTTCGGCTCCCTATTAGGAGCTTGCTTGACTATCCAAATCATTACAGGCCTATTCCTTGCTATACACTACACAGCAGATACAACAACTGCATTCTCCTCCGTAACCCATATCTGCCGAGATGTAAACTACGGTTGAACCATCCGCTATCTTCACGCTAACGGAGCATCCATATTCTTTCTATGCCTATTCATTCACGTAGGCCGCGGCCTATACTACGGTTCCTTCGCCCTACTAGAAACCTGAAATATCGGTATTATCTTGCTATTTTCAGTAATAGCTACAGCCTTCATAGGCTACGTCCTCCCATGAGGACAAATATCATTCTGAGGTGCTACAGTGATCACAAATTTACTCTCGGCAATCCCCTATATTGGCACCAATCTAGTAGAATGAATCTGAGGCGGCTTCTCCGTTGGCAAACCCACTCTAACCCGATTCTTCGCACTCCACTTTATCTTACCTTTCATCATTTCAGCCCTGACTATAATTCACCTTCTCTTCCTACACGAAACAGGGTCTAATAATCCACTAGGCGTATCCTCAAACTCTGATAAAATCCCATTTCACCCCTACTACACTACCAAAGATTTCCTAGGGCTCCTACTCCTTATCTTACTACTCATAGCACTAACACTCTTCTACCCAGACCTATTAGGAGACCCCGACAACTACACTCCAGCAAACCCCCTCAATACACCACCCCATATCAAACCAGAATGATATTTCCTCTTTGCCTATGCCATCCTACGATCTATCCCCAACAAACTTGGAGGAGTAGTAGCCTTAATCCTGTCCATTCTAATTCTAGTAATCATTCCTTTCCTTCAACCTAACAAACAACAAACCATGATATTTCGTCCCCTGAGCCAATTCTTATTCTGAATCCTAGTAGCAGATTTAGTCACCCTTACATGAATTGGAGGGCAGCCCGTAGAAAACCCCTTCATCAGCATCGGACAAATAGCATCTATCCTATACTTCTCTCTTATAGCCTTTATCATACCATTAACATGTCTCATCGAAAACAAAATACTAAAATGAAGAGCCCTTGTAGTATATTTATTACCCCGGCCTTGTAAGCCGAAAATGGAATATTGCTTCCCCAGGGCAACCTCAAGGAAGAAGTATCGCACCTCACCCTCAGCACCCAAAGCTAAGATTCTACATAAACTATTCCTTGCCAAACTACTACCACCATATTTTTCCCCCGCTATGTAATTCGAGCATTGCATGCCTCCCCCCATATAACAGGCCACAGTTCTCCTCGTAGGAGGGTCCCCCACCGGTCTATGTATATCGTGCATAAAGCCCTTGTCCACATGCATATAAGCAAGTACATATATATTTATACAGTACATAGGACATTTATATGTATTATCCACATTAACCTCTTTCCCCCACGGATATTCTCGAGTAATTGCCTCTCTTGATTTTACATGAGTACATGCTACTATAGACCGGACATAATACATTGATCTATTGATCGGACACCTGCGCATTAAGTTTCGTAATCCCTGTCAACACGGATATCCCCTTCCACCCTACTAGGGCCTCTACCATCCTCCGTGAAACCAGCAACCCGCCCACATAATGCCCCTCTTCTCGCTCCGGGCCCATAAAACTTGGGGGTGACTAGACTGAAACTATACCTGGCATCTGGTTCTTACTTCAGGGCCATGCCAATATACCCGCCCACTCGTTCCCCTTAAATAAGACATCTCGATGGATTAGTTACTAGATAACCCGTGATTAGTCATAACTGAACTGTCAGGCCTCTGGTATTTTTTAATATTCGGGGATGCAGGGACTCACCATGGCCTACGCCGAAAACCGGCCGGCCTGCGCCCAGACCATTGATTGTAGCTGGACTTAACATGTACATTCTTTACCCTCATAATTATCATAGGTGGCTATTTAATTCATGCTTGAAGGACATAGTCAATTTTAACACACATATGCGCGCACATCGACACGCGTGTATTTGTACGTGAATCCACATCTACGCCCGTACGTCAGTATTGCGCACACGTATACACGTATACACGTATACACGTATACACGTATACACGTATACACGTATACACGTATACACGTATACACGTATACACGTATACACGTATACACGTATACACGTATACACGTATACACGTATACACGTAT
>CAUYRT010067798.1:0-32277 GCA_963574885.1 Lepilemur ruficaudatus | reverse complement strand
ATTTTACTGAGTTCCTACTCTGTTCTGAGTTCTATTTTAGGCACCTTTCTTTCCCAGAATCTAAGACACAGTACTTGCCTTCACAACGGTAGAAAAGGTGTATAAAAAACTAGAACATAATTCTCTAAAAAAAGATCTGTACATGTGTCCAGGGCAACCCAGAGAAAGGAAAAACTAAGGAAGGCTGGATAGAGAGGATCTTAAGGAAAGCTTCAGAAAGGCTTTCCTTTGAACTGTCTTATAATAGGAAAAGGATTTTGCCTAGTACATAAGCCAGTGAAAGAGGATTATAAACAAGAGAAGTTGTATGTATATACACACAGAGGTTATGCTTGAAAAAAGGGCTGTGGGCTTAGTTATCAAAGCAGTACATAGAAGTTACATTTTACGGGAGGGATGCATTTCTCGTGACCTCATATAATTCAAATTCAACATTCCCTGACCAAAATTGGCCAGTGTTCCTGTAGACCATGTAATGTGGTGCTACCTATGGCAATAGGGAAAACCCAGTTTATAAGTCACTCGGCCAGGTGACTTTGAAATTTTTCTGTTTCCTTTTTTTTTTTTTTTTTTTTTAGACAGAGTCTCACTCTGTTACCCAGGCTAGCATGCCGTGGTGTCAGCCTGGCTTACTGCAACCTCAAACTCCTGGGCTCAAGCAATCCTCCTGCCTCAGCCTCCCGAGTAGCTGGGACTACAGACATGAACCACCACGCCTGGCTAATTTTTTCTATTTTTAGTAGAGACAGGGTCTCATTCTTGCTTAGGTTGGTCTTGAACTCCTGACCTCAAGAAGTCCTCCCACCTCTGCCTCCCAGAGTGGAAATTTTTTTGTTCTTGACAAATATTTCACTTGTGGGGATTCACATGATTTCAAACTTTATTCATAAAGTAAGCATTTATTCATATTTCCATATCACATTATTTTTAATTTTCATAATTCAAACTCACAGGAAATGTAGCCAGCCACCTTGCATACTGATGGAAACACTCACTAAGATCAAAAAAAGATTTTCCCTTAGTGAGGACAGAAAATATTAAATTTATATATAAAATTTCAGGTCAACTTAGACACCATATGGATTAAAATTAATAAATCAGTAAAGATCTGACTCTGACAGTCGAGACGCAGAAATACAATTTGAAACCTCTGTGCTTCTTATATTGGACTCTATGGACTGCTTCTCTCATCTTCTACCCAACACTGCAAACCCTTTGGAGGTAGGGTCTGTTTTGCTCCTTTTTCAATTGCCTCCCTGCTCAAAAATAATAATAATAACATCTTGCATAGTTAGGAGTGAATAAATGTTTATTGACTTAATAAATGCCACCTCCAGGCCGGGTGCGGTGGCTCACGCCTATAATCCTAGCACTCTGGGAGGCCGAGGCAGGCGGATCGCTCAAGGTCAGGAGTTCGAGACCAGTCTGAGCAAGAGCGAGACCCCGCCTCTACTTAAAATAGAAAGAAATTAATTGGCCAACTAAATATATATAGAAAAAATTAGCCGGGCATGGTGGCACATGTCTGTAGTCCCAGCTACTCAGGAGGCTGAGGCAGGAGGATCGCTTGAGCCCAGGAGTTTGAGGTTGCTGTGAGCTAGGCTGATGCCACGGCACTCACTCTAGCCTGAGCAACAGAGCCAGACTCTGTCTCAAAAAAATAAATGAATAAATAAATGCCACCTCCTCCCCTGATTTGCTTTCAAAAAAGGAACTTTGTCCCCTACCAAGACACCACTTAGATCTCATTTTGATCAATCTGGAAAGGAAACTGAGAAGATTCCCTACCAGCTAACAAGCATTTGAGCCACACTTGCTAACAACAATACACAGAGTGATGGTAGGTGCTGCAATCTAATTTTACAAGTGCTCTAATTGTTGTGTTCTTCTAGAGCTGCTAAATAACACCCTGCGTGTCCACATATTGACAAACAGCAAAAGTGGACTCAGCTGGAGGAGAAGTCCAGGCTCAGAACCAATTCAACACCCATAAATGAACAAGGTTAATGAATCTAAAAGGTAGAGAAGAAAGAGAGCAGTGTGCACCCAAACTGGGAGATCAGCAATACTCTCCAGAAGAGATGGAGGTGCCAACTTCCAGAAACCAAAATTCTCATTCAGAGCAGCACAAAGTTATCAATTTAACATCTGAGTAAGGGAGGGACACATGGCAACTTTAAGAAGCTCACCTGCCCTTACCTCTGCCCCCAATCCAGCCTTACACATACAAGGCTATGGCATCCTCACATTGGCTACTTTGAATATGAACCAGAGACCACCTCACCTGAACCAGGTGTGTCTCCTCAATCACAGATCTATACAGTATACAAGGTGCTTATGGGACAAAATAGAGTCCCCATGCTCAGATATGAGCAAAGTTTTCATTCATTAACCTTAGTTTCCCTGGAAAGTTCATTCCTTAACTTAGAACTGAAGAAGTAGTACAAGAGTCAGTTATCCAGATGTATAGGAAAGTCACAGAGAATCTCACTCATTTGAAGTATCTACTGTTTCCCAAAGAAGAACAAGTCTTGGGAAATTTCTGCTTCTGGCCAAAGTAGAGTAACACACCAATTTACCCTCCCACTTCAAACAACTCAAAAATGGACAAAATATATGAAACAATGATTTGCAAGACACTGAACCTCAGGTGAAGGACAGTGATGCCTGAGAGGTGAGGTGTGCCACATTGCTCCAGCTTACTTCCTTGAGAGTTTCTAGGCATGGCTTAGGAAGAGCCCAGCAGACTTCCATCTGCTCTTGGGGAGGCGTCTCACTGAGGCACTCCACTACAAAACTGGCTGAGGGAGGGGCCAGAGGAAGCTAAAGCCGGGGCAGGAGGTACCGATGGCCACCATGCACTGCAGAAGCTGGCAGTGGAGAAGGTGTGAACACAGCAGGAGCCTGGAGCCAGTCCAATTTGCATTGCAAAATCTAGGCGCTGGGGCAGCCCAGCCACCTGTAGTACATGTGTCAAATGATAGGAAAGCTGCCTGGGTACTAGCAAGGCCATATGGGTTGCAAAACCCTCACTCTTGGGATGCCACACACACTGCAGGAGCTACACACAAGCCTCCTGCGCTGCAGGAGCCTGGCCCTAGATAAGCCCTGTGCATTGCAGGAGCCTGCATTGCAAGCCTGTTGCAATGGAAAAGGAAAACCCCTTCCTCCTGCAATGTCTCTCGAGCACCCTCTATTGACGGAACTAAACATGTGCCTGTTGGCAAACAAAAAATTACATAAAGGACCTGTTAATTTTCTCAGAGCAGGCAGTAAAGGTTGAACTGGAGCTAAGAGGCAATAAATTGATTTTATGTAGAAATTGACACAGCGATTCTAAATTTCACATGAAAATACAAAGGACCTACGATAGCCAGAAGAACTTTGAAAAAGAACCAAAGTCCTCAGAGTTGGAGAACTAACACTGTTTGATTTCAGAACTATCATAAAGCTATAGTAATCAACAGTTTGGTATTGGTTTAAAGATAGACAAAATAGATCAATGGAACAGAATACCGAATCCAGAAATAGACTCACACATGTATGGACAACTAAATTTCAACAAAATTAGCAAGGTAATGTGGTGGAGAAAGAACACAGTTTTCTCAAGAAATGATGCTAAAACAATTGGTTGTCCATGTCCACAGTCACAAAAAATGAACTTAGATCCACACTTTATGCTATACTCAAAACCTAACTAAAAATTGGTGATAAGGCTAAATGTAAAACTAAAAATAAAAAAGACTCTAGAAGAAAATATAGGCGAAACTTTTGTGACCTTGGTTTGGCAAAGATTTCTTAGGACACCAAAAGAATAATCAAATTATTATTTACCAAAAAAATAGAAGAATAAATTGATGAATTAAAAACTTCTGCTCTTCAAAGGTGCTCTTAAAAGAGAAGAAAAAATAAAACAAGTTACAGACTGGGATACAAATCATATATCTGATAAATTATATCCAGAATATATGAAAAGTTAAAAGTTCAATAAGAGAACAAAAACTTTATTTAAAAACTTGGCAGAGAATTTGAACGGACACTTTACCAATGTAGTTCACTGATGACAAATCAGCACATGAAAAGATGTCTAAGATCATTAGCCATCATGGAAATGAAATTCAAACAAGAATAAGATTGTCCAACACTAACCCATTAGAATAGCTAAAATTAAAAAAAAAAAAACATATACTATCAAGTGTTGGTGAGACTGCAAGAACTGAACGTCATACACAGCTGTATTTTCCACTTTAGAAAACAGGTGGGCAGTTTCTTTAAAAGGTAAAGGTACTCCTGCCAGCTGAGCGGTTCAATGGTTCCACTCCTCCATACTTACCAATAAAAATGAGAGCCTGTGTCTGTACAAAGACCTGTACACATATATTCACCACATCTTTATTTGTAATAGGCAAAAAACTGGAAAGAAACCAAATGTTCTTCAGTAGGTGAATGGATTTTTAAAAACTCTGGTATATTCATACATTACACAGCAACAGAAAGGAATGAACTATTGAAACATCTTTTCATGTGCTGATTTGTCCTGAGTGAACTATTGATGCACACGGCTGCATGGATGAATCTCAAAATAATTACGCTGAGTGAGAAAAGCTTGACCACTCCCCCACACAAAGCACATACCTTATGATTCTGTTGTATAAAATTCTAGAAAGTGCAAACTAACATATAGTGACAGAAAGCTTATTAGCGATTGCCTGGGGATGGGGAACGGAAGGGCCAGAGAGAGATTGCAAAAAGTCGTGAGAAAACTTTCAGGGATGATGGAAATGCTTATTATTTTGATTCTATGATGGTTTCACATCATACAATCTTATGGAATTTTACACTGTAAGTAAGTGCATTTTATTATATGTCAATTATATCATGATAAAGCCCCATTTTTAAAAAAAAGATTATTCTTCCTTTCAAACTATCATCCCATTGTGTTAACTGACATAAGTGATTTTACAATTTTGACCAAATAGATAAGTTAATAGAATGAAGAGCTAGTTAAGTGGAAGCAAGACCTTTACCTCGCGAATACATACAAGAAAGTGCTCAAGGTATTATTCATATTACTCAGAGAACCAAAATAAGTCCCAGTAAACCATGTGACTACATTGTACAATTTAATATCTTCAAATGTAATGCAAAAAATTCAGAAATCACAGTGAGAGAGAACCATCACAGCAGATGACTCTACTCATAAGATGAACTTGTAGACTTTTCTACAGAAAGAGAAAAGCTGTACTTTTTTCTTTCAGCTCAAAGCACATTTCACAAAACAGCCACTTTTTTGATGTATTAACCATTGAGTTGGCACCTCCCTCAGATAAACTGGAAATGGTTTCATAGTTGAGAGTGGAATTGTAAGAGCCTGCCTTTCGTCTCTGCTGTTTAACATTGTTGCGGAATTTTTCTTTCCCACAACTGTTTTGATTCAAACTATATTGACCTGGGTTTCCTCTCTCTTTCCTCTTGTGTGTTTTGATATGCCAGATGTATTGTTAAGATTACTGGAGAGATGGTACTGTCCTTTCCTGCCGGCATCACCAGACACTTTGCCAACAATCCATCCCCAGCTGCTCTGACTTTCCGGGTGATAAATTTCAGCAGGTTAGAACACGTCCTGCCAAATCCCCAACTTCTCTGCTGGTAAATATGATTTTGCTGAAATTTTTTGGAGATGTTTGTAGCTTAGCCTTTTGTCCTGAGATGAGCAGTACACCTTAGCAAGAGAGTAGCACTGAGTGAAATTACTGCCATTCAGAAAGGCTTGTAGATTCAGACATAGAACTTTTACCAGCTGTCAGCGTTTTCTGTGGGTGATTGTGTATGTCTATGTGTAACTGCATACGCTCATATTTATTTTAATGGCCAAATATCTCAAGTGCTTAAAGAGACAGTAATAAAATCTGCATTAGTGACAATTTATTCATTGTATTTCACTTATTATCAGCAGACAATGGATAAAGATGGTGGGGAATGAGCCCAATGACAGGAATAAAATCCTTTTGTTGTATTAGCTTCTGTTGAAATCAAATGATATTTGAACTGTGAGCTACTCTTCACAAGAGCTTGAAAATCTTTTTTTTTTGAAACATAATTTCACTGCAATGGTAATTGTTTTGATGGAACTTTACATGTATGATATCAAAGAAGCTTATGCAAATTTATTTATGTAAATAGACTTTTTCACATTTTCTAACTATTTAACCTGAATATGATTTTTTTATGCACACACACACACACAGTCACACATACATACATGCATGCACTTAAAATGATCGATTATATCAAGTTAATTATTTGCAATGGATGAGGCGGAGGGAGTCATTCTTCACTGCTTCTTCTCCATCGTCAAGCCCTGATGCTCCATCTGAAAACTCTCTCTGCAGTGGCCTTTCTTTTTCCTTTCCTGCGGCCTCCCTTGTCCAAGTGCCCACTGTCATTTTCCTGACACTGCAATTGCTTTTCTCCTTCCCTCTATGAATCCAATCTTGCCTCTCTCCAATACATTCCGACAGCCAGAGGGCTTTTTATGAGGGAAATCAGGTCATCTTCACTCATAACCCACCTGCCCCAGAATCTAAGCTTGTCACCATTGTCACCGAGGCTCTGAGTCATCAGTACACCCTTGCCTGCCTCTCTATTCTCTCTCACGGTCCTCAGAATCCCCACCCCTCCTGCCTGACCCGCCAATCTCAGAAACAGGCTGAGTCCCCTCCCACAGCAGGGCGTTGGAGAGCTCCTTTCCTCTGCCTCCAGTACCATCTCCACCCTTCTTCCTCCGGACTCCCACTCACCTTCCTCATCCTTCCGGACCCAGCTCCACTCCGCCCTCCCTGACTATCCCATTCTACTCCCCACCCCCACCCACCAACCCCCGACTAAATCACATCCCCTTGTTATCCTCTCTCAAAGTACCCTATTCTTTTCCTTTGTAGCCCTTACTACAATCAATAACTGTGTTGTCTGTTTGTGTTTCTTCAGTTATGCATCTCCCCCACAAGACTGTACAAACCATGGGGGAATGGAACGCATTTCTTAGTTCACCACTCTAGCCCCAGAACCTTCCACTGTGACTGGCATCTAATAACGATTTGAATAATATTTTTCACATGAATGAACAACTCAATCACAATGTAAAGAATTTAGTCAAGCCGAATGTTTATATGAAATAACTAAAAGTTGTTGGCATTTGGATTTCGGGTTCCAATTTAGTCACTCACTCTCTTGACTGAATGAGACTTTTTAATTCCAGTGGTGGTAAAATAGTCACAGGTATTTCAGGTGATTGCCAAGTTCACCTCCTCCTCCTGGTCCTTGCTGTGGCTTAACTGGCAGACTTGACTCCGGGTTTAAAAGCATAAAAGAAATGATCTCCATTAAGATGAAAAATAAGTGTAGAATGCCTGAGATTGGAGATCGGCAAATTCTCACCTCAGTTTTCCTCCATGTTTTCAATATGCACGTTGAGCCCGTTAATTTTATTTTTCGAGGTTCCTCCGTCTGAAATTAGGAATTATGTGTCAGTGTTTCACCAGTTTGTTTACAGATATGATTGGTGTGATAGTTACAGCTTTTGTTGCATTTTTAGGCAATTATATTGCCAAGTTCTTAGGCACATGTGCAAAAGTTATATACACACATCAACATATCAGTCTTACGAATTGAATTAAATATCACTCACAGTGTTTTTGCTTGACAAAATATTATATGAACCCTTAAATTATCATTTCCAAAAAATAAAAAATGTCCTCATTAATTTGGACCTTATTAACTCTAAATATTTGATAATTGTAACAGGGCTGTGACAGGTGACCTGTTAATCACACATGGCCTGTTTGGTTTCGTTATGCAGTGCCAGTCCACCACCACCGCCACAACCCCTAATTTTTAAAAGGCAGTGTTGGCCAAGCATGATCAAACATTATTCTCAATCGCTTTAGCATCTCATCATCTTACACGCAGCCCATATTCTCCTTTATGCTTACTGAAGACTTCATTTAGGTTAGCAACATGACCTCCGAGACATTCGGTTTGCAATCCCTGTGACAGGGGCCAAATTGAAATTTACATCTACTTTTGCCTTATGAAAGGGGTTTGCTTGTAAAAGATATTTAGGAACAATTGTCAACTCAAGTATGAGACTGAAGAATCCTTAAGACTTCTTGAGCATTTAAGAATTCCGTCTCTGTGTAAGCATTTGATTGATAAAGCTTTCTTGAATATTTATTAAAGCAGGTTCTCTGAGAAATTAGCACAGACATATGACTTAGCTTATTTTGCTATCAAATTCAGCAAATGCATTTCTTTAAAAGTAGTATAATTGAGATTTTTCTCAATTATCCAGATCTACTTAGTATAAATTAATGACACGTTGCTATATATTAATTCCTAACCTCTGTTTTGGTATAGCGGAAAGGTATGACCTGTACAACTGACCTGGGCTGGAATCTGGACTCCGCTACTTACCAGCTGTGTGATCTTAAGCAAATGACTTAATTTCACAGACTTCTATTACCTTATCTCCTGCCTCCTTGCATAGCAACAGCTTAGGCAGCTTGGAGTAATTTAGATGCTTGTAAATAAAAAACAGCTTGGACAGCCCTTATCAGCATCCTTAGCTCAGCTTGACCAGGGGCAAGGTCTCAAGGGCCAGGAGTCTTTTCCATCCCTTTCCCCTATTTGCATAGTCAAAGAGCTTTGCTTTGTCCTCAATAACCTCATAGCAGGATACAGCAGAAGATCGCCGGTCACACTGAGACTGGACCACTCCCGCCTGACAGATGAAAAATGGCAGTTTTAAGGCCCTGATGTTTTTTGACTCAGTTTTCTTGATTTGTTTGACTTATGGAGTCTGAATCATAGCAATTTACTTTCGAACTGCCTTTCTCATCTTTCACTATCAGCCTCTCTTTGCAACTCCTAATTCTCTTTTTATAACAAGTTTTCCCATCTTTAAAAACAAGAATAATAATTCTTACTTTGCAGGGTAGGTTTTAATGAAATAGTTCATAATGCCTAGCACATAATAGGTGCTCAAGAAATTATAGCTACTATTATTATATTATATAGGATATTCTGAAAGTGAAGGGTCAGTAAAGGAGTTGTGTGTCAAGTTACTGAAGTACTTGGGGATTCATTACATGGGAAGTGAGCAGATGCTTTGTATACTCTTGGCTGATTCTTTTATTATTGAGACAAGCAATTGCAAGAGAGATTGGGAAAGTGTGCTGTGGACAGGTCTCTGAGCAAAGCTAATGACTCTTTTAGGGACAGAAAACCCTTTAGTTTGTCAAAACTGTACTCTTCTCTATTGTAACTACCATGATTACTATTATTTAAATTCCAGAATCATCTTGTAAGTGAAGTGACATTCCTTGTGATTTAGATGCACTTGGATGAAATACTGTGAATGCTAAAAACGTAGCATGGTAATTTTAGTATCACTCTTTTTTCCTTAGTGATAAAGACCATGTTTACATTTGGCTAAATATTGAATTGGATAATTTCTAAGAAACTACTGGTCATGTCAATTCAAAAGAAAATCAATGTATTCAGCTCCTTGATTGCACTGACTGGCTAATTTAGATGAAAACCATGCTGATGTAGAAAGGACTATTAAGTTTGAGTTAATAAATAATTCACTCTTTAAAGCAGCCAATTACCATCATTACTAGGTACTCACTGAGATTTATAGCAATACAGTAGCTCCTCCCATTGGGTCTTAATCTAGTAACATAATACCATTCAGAACTGTATTTGTGCTAAAGCTACACGACTGCTAATAGATTCCTAATAATCTCTACAGATTGTCAAAGATAGGTGTGGAAATCAGATGACAATTTGCTAAGATGCTTCTTGTATGGTTTACATATGTTATAAAATGCTACTTAATCACTTTTCTTCCCAACTGAATAGTGATAATACACAAAATGATGCCAATACCAAGGAATTCTGGGTAAACATGCCAAACTTGATGACTCACCTAAAGAAAGTGTCCGAACAAAAGCCCCAGGCTACATATTATAATGTGGACATGCTCAAATATCAGGTAAGCCTATTTATGTGGTCAGAATGTCTCTTGCACATTACAAATTTATATTCTAAAGTACCTGACATTAAATAAAAGTAAATAAAGTAACATTTCTTTTAATATTGTTTAAAAGCTATAATTTATAAGAAAATGGAAACCTTAAAAGACTGCTTGGGGACTAATGACAAGAATATTCACACATACCCTTATTAGTTTAAACTTACAAGAAAATATTGTATTAAAAATAAGAGAAACA
This sequence comes from Lepilemur ruficaudatus, assembly GCA_963574885.1. Taxonomy (NCBI): domain Eukaryota; kingdom Metazoa; phylum Chordata; class Mammalia; order Primates; family Lepilemuridae; genus Lepilemur; species Lepilemur ruficaudatus. Next base: position 21,985 of record CAUYRT010067798.1, on the reverse strand, counting down.
TGCCACAAAAATGAAGTTGCCAAACATTACATCAATTAAGATTATAACTATTGATGAACTAGATGACTATAATTTTGTTAATGAGCATTATTGTACTAAAGACTCTTATTAAAATGATTAAATATAAGCAATCTTTTTTCTAGTAAAATAGTGTTATGAAACAGTTCTAATAAAACATTAAAAAATAACTGAATAGTAAAAGAATGTTTTGTTTTTTTTTTGAGACAGAATCTCACTCTATTGCCCGGGCTGTAGAGTGCCGTGGCGTCAGCCTAGCTCACAGCAACCTCAAACTCCTGGGCTCAAGCGATACTTCTGCCCCAGCCTACCGAGTAGCTGGGACTACAGGCATGCGCCACCATGCCCGGCTAATTTTTTACATATATTTTTTTTTAGTTGTCCAATTAATTTCTTTCTATTTGTAGTAGAGACGGGGTCTCGCTCAGGCTGGTCTTGAACTCCTGACCTTGAGCTATCCACCCACCTCGGCCTCCCAGAGTGCTAGGATTATAGGCGTGAGCCACTGCGCCCGGCCTAAAAGAATGTTTGATACAACACAATATAAAATATGAGAGCTTTCTTTCTGTGTACAGGATTGCCCTTACCCCAGATTATTACTAATTTAGTAAATAAGCCCGTTCAAGACAGAATTTTACAGTGCCTGAATCTCCCATTGATTCCCAGCACTTGGCCTCCTAAATTTTTTTAATTGATGAAATTGTATGTATTTATCATGTACAACATGATATTTTGAAATATAAACACATCGTGGAATGACTAAATTTAACTAATTAACATATGTATTAACTCACACAGTTACCATTTTGTGATGAGAATACTTTACATCCACTTTCTTAGCATTTTTCAAGAATACATTGTAACTATAGTAACCATATTGTACAACAGATCTCTTGAACTTACTCCTAGTGTCTAGCTGAAATTTTGTGTCCTTTGATCAACATCTCCCCAGGAGCCCCCCTTCCTCACCCCAACCACCTCAGCCCCTGGTAACCACCATTCTACTCTCTACTTCCATGAAAGCAACTTCTTTAGATCCATTTAAGAGTGAGATCATGCAAAATGTCTCTCTGCTTGCCTTACTTCACTTAACATTTTTAATGTATTCATAATAATTTTTGTGGTTAAATATGTTCAGATTATTTTTTTAAGATGAGAAAAGTTGTACTTTAATAAAAATCAGTGTCTCTCAAACATGACTGCACTTTTCAGTCACCAGGGAACTTATAAACAAATGCTGGTTCTGAACTGGAGCTAAAAAGAATATATGCATATGTATGTGTGTGTATATATATGTATGTGTGTACGTATATATGTATATAGAACATCTCCTGGGCCCTGACACTCCCAGAGACTTTTATTTAATTGGCTCAAGATTCAACTCACATATCTGGGTTTTTTTTATAAGTTCCCCAAGTGATTCTAAGGCACCCTATGATTTGAAAACCATTTAAATTTTTGTAAGGAAATCATTGGAAGTGGAGTATCTATGTGATGATACATTTTACAAAAGCACAAATGAATACAATGTTTTTCCTGTGAGAACAAGATCATTTAAGCTTTGGACATTATAGATAATATTAACAAACATATGATATAGCATAAATTCATTGCTTTTATAATTAAAATATAATAGAAAATGCATTATATTTACCTTTTCCCCCAAAATATTTAAACACATTCAGTGTCTGTTTTAAGCTGTGAGGAAAATGAAAAGGAGTAAGCAGGGGAAACACTAAATCCCATTTTTCCCTGAATGAGAAATTAAATTTCAGGGCACAGGCATGGTTCTCACGCCCAAAGTGTGAAAATAAAACTGTAGTTGTTTTCCTGCATAAACTCTATTTACAAACACTGCATCTACATCTTCACTTCAAAAAAAAGGTTTTTAAAACTTTAAAATAATGTGGCATTTTTTTTAGTCTCCATATTTGTTATTAAGTGAATCTACAAAATAGAATTCACCTATTGCAATATGAGCTTTGGGTAAAGTATTAAAGTATAGGCAAGAGATTGAATTTCAGAATTAAGTGGGCTTTCTGCTTGTCACTGACCTTGGGCACTTAATCTCCTGAAACCACAGTTTCCTCGTCTGCAAATAAGGGCAATAATGATACCTACCTAGATATTTTACAGGCTGCTGTAAGGAGCTAATAGCCTAATATATTTCAGAGTACTTTGTGAAATGTAAATAGCCCTAGACCCATCATTTTGTTTCAAAGTGTGCTCTGAGGCATCCCTTTTGTTGTTGTTTAGCTGTGTTTTTGTTGTTTTTCAACAAGGCAAGGAATGGGGGGGGCGTGTGCACAACCAGCGTGTTTGTGGAATTGCCCTCAAATCACAGCATATTTAGTTTCTGGCCACCAATAGCATTCTTCAGAATTTGGACAATCAAAAACACACCTTCACGTATCCTGAAAGCACCTCCCCAGGTAGGGGAACTATTACTGAGAACTACAGCTGAGGACAGAGTGCAGAAAAGGGATGGGGGAGGGGAAATAAAAGTTTGTTTTCAGAAAGGATTATTCTGCTAACAATATTTAATGTTTCAAAATTATTATAATGGTTAACTAGCTAAAATTGTCATCAAAAACCAAATCTGTCCTTTTATAAAAGAACCCACTTCTGGGCTGGTTTCTGCAGCAACTGCTCCTGCCTTGTGAATTCAGTCTGCCTTAAGGCCCCTTCTTCATGGTGACCATATGTGCAGGCATTTCCTAGACAGTTGTTTATACAATTCAAAATCAGCAAAACTCACCCTGTATGGATAAAAATCCAAGGGCAAAGACACCACCCACATGGTCCCTGCAGTGTGCATGAGCTTATAAAAAGAGACTCTCCTAGAGATCTATTCACCATCACAATGAACAATCAAGAAATGATAACGTTGGGAATTTTTCACTGTGGACCCAGAATTCAAGTCAATGTATTGTCTTTAGGCAAGACAAATTTTTGTTGATTCTTCAAACCTGGCTCTTTCTTCGTCAAACTCACAGTTGATTCTAAGTAGAATTGGCAATAGAATGTAGCACTCTCACTTAGAGGACCTGTGTTCAAGTCCTTACTTTGGTAAATTTCAAAGAAGTAATAATAATCTGCCTTGTTTAACTCCCTGGTTTGTTCTGAAAAGCAAATACAGTAATAATATTAATACACAGCATTTAGTAAAACGTTAATTCCTTGCTATGTGCTAGGCACTATGTTGAGTGTTTCACATAAAACATCTCCTTCAATCTTCCTGACAAACCTGTGGGTAAATATTACTGTTATAATTCCCATTTGGCAGATGAGGGAATAACTGAGGCTCAGAGAGGTTTAGTAACTCAGCTTTTAGGTGGCAGAATCAGAACTCACACCCAGGATTGCCCAGCTTCATGGCCTCAACTTCTAAACAGTGTGCCGTCCCGCCTGTAAGTGCATTGTAAACTCTAAAGTTCTATAGAGATTGTAGCAGTTGATTTTATGTTTTTAATCTATAAATTCACCCAAAGACCCAGCTCTCTCACACGACACCCTTCACGTTGTCTTTCACTGACGCTCTCTTGTGAGCAGCCCAAACAACTTTATGACATTATGATCTCCAAGAACGTTCCTGCGGTAGGTAATATAACTTCTAGTTTTGTTTCAGATTAATGGTTAGCCTTAAATATTCTCTTTCCTGTCGTTTGGCAAGGTGTCCGCCCAGGGCATTCAGTCCACGCCTCTGAACCTGGCCGTGAATTGGCGATGTGAGCCCGCAAGCACTGACCTGCGCGTAGATTACAAATACAACACGGACGCCATGTCCACCGCCGTGGCCCTCAACAACGTGCAGTTCCTGGTCCCCATCGACGGAGGAGTAACCAAGCTCCAGGCTGTGCTCCCGCCAGCTGTCTGGTAAGGAGCCATCAGTCGCCTTCCTCTTTACCAAAGGGCTCCTTCTGGTGCGAGGGGTCCCAGACACCTTAGCATTTGTGTTTCCCCTGGGAGCAGATCACAGCGGGTCTGTATATTAGGGGTCAGGGCAGGAAATGGAAACTGCTGTAGCTATTTTAAGCAAAAAATAATTTAACAGGGATTTCGGTGCTTGCACAATGGTGGAAGTGCTAGAGGAAGAGAATTTAGGCTGGATCTCCAGAACTCTGCAGAAGCAGCCTGCCACAACCCCGGGGAAGGAGAGAAATTAGTAGGCTGCCGGTGGAATTACTGAATTCCAGAACCCACAGCTGTGACTCTGATCCAAGGGCCAGAAAGCTCCTGCTGGCAACTCCTTAACTGCTTCTTAGAACCCACAAAACTTGGAGGGTGGACTGGACGCCTGTTGTTAGAAGATCCCCACATCTGAGTTAAGTTGCTGGTCAGATGAAAGCAGCCAGGAAAGTGGGAGAATGGCCTCTGCCTCCCTTCTGTCTTCTAAATCTCAACCCATGCATGTGATTGGTGGAACCTAACTTGCATCTAGGACCGTAACTACAAGGGAGTCTGGGAGAGGTAGCCAGTTTCATTGTCTAGCACACCAGAGAATGTATGGGACTAGAAACTTAATAGATACTAAGTACCGGTGGCATCTGTTATAAAGGACTTGTTCTGGAAAGAATGCTCCCTCCAGCTTTTCCTTATGACTCTCAGAAGCAAAAAGTAGAATATTTTTTTAAAAAAATGAATGTCAGCCTGATGACAGTCCCAACTTAAATTACCTGAATTAATTAGCTAGCATTTCCCATCTATTGTTTCAGCAGATGTGTTCAAAAAAAATTTTTTTAACTCTGCATTATCCTCAAAATGTTTATCTCACAGTGTTCAAGCTAGTTACAATAAGGAAAGGGAAAAGGGAGAATTTATGTATGCATGGGAAGAGAGAGAGCGAGAATTTTTAAATTGTAGCTAAACTTTTTAATATCATTTAAAAAAATTAATATTATCTGGAAAAAACATGGCATCCATTAAACAAAAACCCTTGCATATATGCAAAAGCCTTTTACCTATTTTATTTTTAGGAATGCTGAACAACAAAGAATATTGTGGAAGATTCCTGATATTTCTCAGAAGTCAGAAAATGGAGGTAATGTAATCCCAGGCTTGTTTTACTTAATATGTAAAGCTGAAATAGCTTTTAGGTATTAGTTGTCTCTTACCCAAAATACATGTGGCACAAAAAATAAGCAAAATATTTCCCATCATTTCTGCATTTACTTATTTCAATCAATAAAGGAAAATAATTCTTCAATGAATCCCCTTCTTCCCGTTTTCCACCAAAACCCCACATCAAACAGACCATCCCTGATGCAGAGATGAGCTTTTAAGGAAGCATGTTTCCATCCTGAATCGAATCCCACACTCCCTGGTAGATATTTTTCACTTTCCTCTGATATTAATCATAGGTTGGAAAATACACGGCCTTCCAAGTAGCATGCCCCCAAATTTGAAGTACCATTTTGCTGAATTACACTTTTACCAGTGTGCAAATAGAGTCACTCATCATATTTAATGATAAATTGTATTCATCACCATTTTGTCACTGAAGCATATACTATTTCCTAGTAAGTATGATTTTGTATGCTAACTTTTTAATACAATTTCCAAAATTATTCTGGAATGTTGAGTTGACTGTTATAATAATAATTTCTTTTTAGGAGTGGGTTCTTTGTTGGCAAGATTTCAGTTATCAGAAGGCCCAAGCAAACCTTCCCCATTGGTTGTGCAGTTCACAAGTGAAGGAAGCACGCTTTCTGGCTGTGACATTGAACTTGTTGGAGCAGGGTATCGATTTTCACTCATCAAGAAAAGGTTTGCTGCAGGTAAGTAGGCATCTTGAGTTTTATTAGCAAAGTAATGTCTTAGCTACTCTTCCTTGAAAAGGAATAAGTTGTCATTTTCTCCTCTTTTTCCTCCTCCTTTTCCCCACTCCCAGCCTTCATTTTAATTAGAAAGCAAACTAACTTTTGAATGAAGGAAAAAATAGGAGAATAAAGTAGAAATCAGAAAGCAAGAAGGCTCCATCTACTTCTCCTGGCTCTATATCTTATGTGGGGATGACCAGTTGTTCCCATTGTATAGATGTATATTCCGAGGTTAACTAAGTAAATCCTACTTTTGTTATACTGATAAACAAAGTAAATGCTGTTTGCCTTTGAATTTATCTCCTACATGAAAATTTTTTGTTCTCCAACAGGACTTCATAGATTGTAGACTAGTCAGGCTTAGTTGAAATCTGGGAGATTTCACTTGAATAATAACCTCAAAGAATCTAAGCCACAGATCAAAACGGGTTGCCCATGACTGAATGTGGCCATGAGACAGGTTTTATTTGGCATAAACAATAGGGTGTTTTTTGATTTTTGTTTTTAACTGGGGAGGCAGATTCACTGATAAGAGAGTAATTATACTTGTCAGTTATTTTCTGGGACAAATCCTGGGTTTTATGCCTGTTGTACTGCTGTACTGATGTAATTATTAATTAATACCCCTCTCACTCTCAAAAATGACTCAAGTTGGAAAATGAATTATATTAGAACCCTTCCTAAAATAAGTTGGATTATCATCAGAAACAAATCTCCTAGTCCATTCTGGACAACCCAAATCTCTGCAAATTGTTGATCCATGAAAATGTGAAAAAACAATTAGCAGACCTGGAAAATTGAAAACTTAAAAAACTTTATGTATTTTATATTAGTATTGCACCCCAAAAGTATGCAGTATTTGGCTCCTAGGGGTAAGGCAAGAGGAATTGAAATTTTACCCATGTAATAATCACATTATTGAACTAGCAGATAACCTGTTGATATATTGTTTTATTTTGCAGGAAAATACTTGGCAGATAACTGATAAAATCTTATGCAAGGATTTGGAGGATTCATATAATGAAGAACTGTTGTATGACAAACAGGTTTTAATTTTGGTTTGATGAAAACAAACCAGTATCTGCACTTGGGATATATCAGCTAGAAAGTCAGTGACTTTCAGCCATGATTTCCCTCACACAGTACCGTGATGAGCAGTCCTACAGTATTTACTTCTAAGTGTAATATTGTTAATGGTTTTAAAATGTAATTATTGTATTTGTAAATTGTACTCTCATTCCAGTAAGGCAGTTAGACACTTGAGTTTTAGCATTTTACCATTCCTGAAATGGATGTAATTTAAACTGTGGTATGTAAATTTAATAGTAGTACTGTCAAATGGCACAATGCTTACAGAGGTAGATTGCATTCTGTCAATATATAAAATTTAAATATAATATTGATAGCTGTCATAAAGGGGGTGCCACATATAAAGAAACTTAAGTGGAACCAGAAAAAAAAAAGAAACAAACTTACTTTTCTTCAGTCTTTAGTATGTTTTACTCTAGTACTAAATAAAAATTCTATCTTCAAATGTTTAGTGGATTAAATTCATAAATATTTCAGAAAAAAATTCTAAGGTTACAGTATATTCAAAGAAAAGCATTAATTACCACTTTTTAAAAAGCTTTTTTTTCAAACTGCAAATTTCATAAAAATGCAAAATGTGTAAACAGGGCCTCTTATTTTTATAACTTGTGTAAAAAGGGAAAGCAATTCATATTTAAAGTTTAAGTATATTAAATTATAATCAAGAATAAAGAAGATGCTGAAGTCTTAACTACTTCCCCCTCTCTCTGCAGTTTAGCAAATGTGGAGATGGCTGAATGGTCAGTCAGATTAAAACCAAAATTGCATTTTTAAGATTTCAAGACTTTCCATAATTGAACTGGTTGACAACTTTTGCACAGTTGCTCTGAGCACATGGTCTCTCTCATCTTGCATGGGGGGGATAATACCTTGTGTCTTCCTCTTCACCCACGGGAATCAAAACCCTGAGACTAAGAATCTCAGAGAAAAAAAAAAATTTAGTCCCCTGTTTAGGTCCAGAAGGAGAATTTTAATCATCATTTATATCATTTGGGAAAGAAACAATAAGCTTTATAAATGAAATTCTATTCACATTATTGTGTAATAAATTTCCTTTTGGATGATTAAGTTTCATTGTATAAAACTGTAAATCTTTGCATTTCTTGGAGAATCAAGAGGAGAGTTATCAAAAATTTATGTCATTTCATTGTTGCAAGATATAATAAAAAGTGTAATCACTCAGTTTGGCCCCACAATCTGAGCATTCAGAGAGAACTTCTTCAGGAGTCCTAACTGTGAAAACTTCCTCCATTAAGATCTGAAAACATTAGTCTTCCTTTAAGTCATAGAACTTGCTTTAAACATAAACCAATTCCTATTATAGGTTATACTAGTAAATAACTATGATTATTAAGTTGTTATATTTATCATTAGTTGCTAAGTTTCAATTTATATGCACTCAAATTTCACAAAGAATCTTTAGCCCCTTTAAATTTTAGAATCAAATTAAATTTTTTAAGTCTTACTTTTAAAATGAGATTGTGACTGGCAATTGTTTATAGTGGAACTTTTTAAATTAATATTTATACTCCTCAATCAGCTCTTGCTACCAAAAGAATGTTCAAAATGATCTGTTTTACCTTGGCAGAATTTTTACCATTCAAACAAACTCTCAGTTAGCTCCCCAAAGCAGTCCAGTGTTGAAGTTTTTTTGACCAAATTAATAAACTCATTTTATGTGAAGATATTCAATTTGGTTTTGAAACCAAAGTAGAAAATGCAAAATTTGAAATTCCATGAAATTAAATTTAGAACACTAAACCAGTGGAGAGTAAGCCGAAGATAATTGAGAATTATCCAGCATATGACTATAAAAATGTGTTTTAAGTAATCAGTTCATGAAAAACATAATGAATATTAACATAAAGCATATTAAAAATGTGTAAATATAACTGCTTCTCATGTCTTTCTATTTTATTTTGTTTTATTTTATATAGCTCTAGAATGAATCATTAATTAAACACAAGTGTTTTTTCCCCCAAAGAATAATTTTGTTGATATTGTAAAAATGTAATTAAAACCATATATTACAATAATCTCTAACATTATCCAAATGTTTCCAGGAACTAAATTTGAAACTACGAAGAAATCCTGTGATCCCTTAATCGGTCTTTATGAAACAGAATGGGAGTCAGTGGTTTCAAAATGATTAGACTTTGAACAACCAGAACCTCAATAAGGAATGTATCCCTTCACCTTTCAGAAAAGAAATCAAATATTATAATAACATAATAAGCGTGAATCAGGGATTTAGATTTTGGTGTTTTGTTTTGTTTTTTACTCTTACAGGTTATAATCTCCCATTACATCTATATCCACAGTACTGTAGAATAAGAATTCATGTTCTGAAATATGATCCTAGACGATGGAAGAGTCTCAGTTATCGATGACATATTAAGTCAGATTCACTTTCAGTTCCCAAGTCAGCACAAAATGGACTAGTGCACAGTAAGACAGTCTTCAGTACCAGGAATTCAAATAAAACAAAAGCGTTCTAGTTAACCAGAACACTGTTTCCTGAACATAATGATTAATAAAGTTCTACTTTAGCAAGACGGAAAGCATAAATGACACTGTTTTATTTTGGCAACATGGAAAGTATGTTTTTCTTTTCAAATAAATTCCCTATTTTCATGAAATTTATAAAAATAAATTCTTATTGAGAATTAGTCTGAATTTTATCATAATTAGAATTTAGAATTACTAGGCTTAAATTTTTAATCATTTTTAAATCTCTGTTCTTCTCTACACTTCCAGCCAAAATGAAGATTCACTGTATGGTATTTGATATGGTATTTCACCTGTAAAGAAAGAATGTCCACAATTCAGGTGGTTTTGCATGAATAGATAGGCATCACTCACACAACAGAATTTTTTGTTTGTCTTATGTACTTTTATTCAGTCTCAATCTGCAAAGTGAGCCATAATTCCATCTCTATTTCCATTTCTAAACCTTTTCAAGGAAGCAGATAGCTACATTAGCCCTACCACTAACTCCCGCTGTGTGACATTGGGCAAGTCATTGCCTTTTTCAACTTCTCATCTTCAGAATGAGGGGCTAAGATTGACAGTGGTTTTCAAGCTTTTCTTGACAACAGGATTTTTCTCCTAATAAAATTAATTTTGTTAGGCAAAACAGCTCAAAGCAATGAGGGAGTTTTCCAGCAGTTTGAATGTGAGCTCCTGAGAGCAGTTTAAGCACCATAACAACACAAAAATGATCTATGAAGTGTCCTCCAACTCTGAAGTTTCATGATTCTACTTTACTCAGATAAACCACTTTTTGAAACTTCATAAGGAAAGTTGTATAATCATAGTAATTGACATATAATAAAAATTGATATAGTAAATATTTAATTGATATCTAGAGTGCTCACCATGTACCAGTCACTACAGATAGAATAAAGACTTAGTTCTTATATCAATCCAAAAATTGTAGGTACTCTTTTTAATTCCTGTTTTACAAATGACATTGAGGTTTAGATAGATTAATTAATTTTCCCAAAGTGACAATGCAGCTGGAAGTAACCCAGTTATCTTGACTGCAAAGGGAACAGCTTGATCTGTTTTACTTTGTCCGTTCTGGGAAAAAAAAAAACTTCTGTTTTGTTCTATGGTATACACTCTATTTGAATGCCAAAGTAATAGGTGCAATGAAAAACTAATAGCAAAATAAGGATAATTCTGATGACAAAATCATGGAAAAAGAATCAGTATGATTTGTGGATCATTATATTATTAAAAGAGGGCAATGATTTTGACTTAGTTACTACTCTATCCCCAGGGCCTAGAAAGTAGTAGGCCTTGATAAATTTGTATTGAATCAATAGATTTCTAGTGATGGGACTTGGGAATATGTATTTTTAAAAGCACCCAAAATTTGAGAATCATGATCTATTAGATCGCTAAGGTTCTTCTCAGTTCTGATATTATATCATATTTTAAGCATTCAATTCTAAGTTGAAAACCATTTTTCTAGTGAGTTTATTTTTCATTCAGTCTACTTACTCCAATCTTAAAAAAAAGATAGGGGTTTTTTTCTAGAGAGATCCCTAGATCTAGATCCCTAGATTTTCTAGTTAGATCCGTAACTCAATCTCTGAGTTAACCTGAAAGGTATTCTCTCATTTTCATATTTCTGTCCTTTTCTTCAATGTCTTAAAAGACTCGAAGTAGTAGATTGCAAGCTGTCACTCATTCCAAATACAAAGTCCTTCTTTGCAAGGGACACTCAGACCTCTAACTTGTGAGTTGACCCTATTTATCTGGGAGACTTTTGACTTTGCAAGCATGGATTGGCCTCATTCTAAAAGAGTTGTACCAATCATCTTTATTTTTGTATATTTTCAAAATAATCACAGGCTGTCAATTAAAGTTGAACAACACAGTAAAATATGCAGATGAGTGTGTGCGTGTGTGTGTGTGTGTGTGTGTGTGTGTCTAGGTTTAAACTTTGTCTTTCCCAAAAGATTACACATTTGAGCAAAATCCCATTCACTCTAAATGAACTCATTTTGCCATATGCTTTTGTAATCAGCAAATTTTTTTAAATGGAAGCATGATATTTTAATAATATCAAAATAAGGGTGATCTCTAAATATAGTTTTCAAAGTTAATATAACTATATACAATGTTTCTGTGCAATGAGCCAAATTAAATTGTTGCTCTGAGTGAACAAATCAATCCAAGTTACATTGATTAAAAAGGCTATTCTGATGCCCCACTCCACCACCCTTTACTGTGTGCACTTTCTCGTGAGGCTTTATAGCATTTTTCCTACTTATTTAGGTGTTTTTTTTTAATTGGGCAAACAGTATCTAAATGCCATTCTCTCACTCATTAATTAAATACGTCCACCATTATATTATTTTTTGTCCATGGAATGTATGGAAGAAAAATGAGATAGGGGTATATGGCTTAAGTCTCTAAATATTAAAAACAAACAAAAAAATCTTGTCTTTCTCTTGTGTCAGTACTTCGATGTTCTATCATCTTCTGCAAACGAGAGTTGCATTTTTTAATATTTAATTAAAAATATAAATATCTTTCTTGAAGGAATGTCAAATTTAAAGTCTGTGGAGTTGACCACTGTGAGACCTCTTGATTGGTCTTCATGTTTAATATCTGATTTCTCTCCTAAACGGGTACACCTATGGGAAAAACGCACCTCTTTGTTGACATTCACCATGGGTATAATAATTGATTCTCTACATTTAACTTCTAAAGCTATTTTTCCTTTTATTTATAGTATTTCTGATTACTTCCTTCTATCCCTAGAATAGTACATTGCCTGTCCTAACTACACCTTTAACTTTGAAAACAGAAAGTGTTTCAACAAAAAGCAAATGTATTTTTAAATGGCCCTTTAAAGTAAAGAAGTAAAATATATCTGACTATAGTTATCAATATTTCAGTATTTTCCAAGTCATGTCAGGTCTACTAGTTCTGGCAAATGTTCATTGTGGTATGAAAACAAATAGTCCTATACTATAATCCTCACTCCATGAACATTAATAATAAATGTGAGTGCTTTGATGAAGCTTAATAAAGTTATTGGATTAGGAAAAGACTAAGCACACCTTGAAAAACCTTTGGAAAAGTTTTCTGTTAACACTAGTTTATATACCTTTTAGTAACTGCAAATAATATAGCCAGGAATGCTTCAAAGATGCTTCTGGAATTTTATTTTAACTTTGAGGGAATTCCTGCCATTTCAAATGAATTGTTATTTATTTTAAATGTCACCTGTATCTCTTAGTGAATTTAACTTTATCATCTAAAATATTTAAAACAAAACATTGAAGTTATTTTAATTTTTTAAGTATTATTTTTAAGACCCTCACCTTAAGACTAACAACACATCAGGCCCCTATCTGTCCAAGATGTTCCAAAATCTTTGCAGTGTGGAATTAATGCTAGTGAACAATCTTCTGTAATATTTTATTAAACAGCTTTAGGAAACTGAATCATTATAGGTCAATGTTGACAGTATTTTTACGTAAGCTTGTTAGAAATTATGTGAAAAACATTATAGTTACAACTAAGAGCAATGCACTGTTTAGCGTAGACTTTGCAAGATTCTACACTCTTCTAAGGAATCTTTCGCATTTTTTTTGCTTTGTTTTATTTTGCAGATCAGTTCTTTTTATGCAAAATCAACAATATTCCTTTAAAAACTTCCTGGGTAAATTTTCTGTTATCAGATAGAAAAGAATAAAGCTGAATCACTTTACATTTCTCTAAGTATAGTTTAATTTTTAATTCATTCAGAGTTTGTGACTCAGCCTGATAGATCCTAAGCCATTTATAATTTTTAAATGTTCCATTGAATGAGTCTACCATGCAAACGTTAATTTCATCTCATTCATTCAGTTTTATATTCCTTTGGTGACACTTTTTTCTGGGAAAATAAATTCTTTATGTTATTCATACATCACTTTAAACTATTTTAAATAACACACCAAATAACTATCACAGGGATCACTGTCCCAAGATCCAAAGTTAAACTTAAGAGTTGCTAGAATGAAAGTTTTTACACCTGTGTTGATTTTTGAGGATAGTATTTAGTCTTGCTTTCTTAAATGGATATTCATAAAGAAATTGGTTCCTGTCTGATATTCTCTCTCTCTCTCTAAGGGAATTGGAAAGTTGGTTGCTGAATAATTTTTCTTGAAAAAGCTAAGCATATGATGCTGTGCTAATCTTATCTATGAGTAGAACTTCACTGCGGGCCAAGCAGTAATTTCTAGAGCTGGCTTTTAAGCTGTTTGAAATGTGTTTCAAGTAAAAAGAATTTTTATTTGTTTTTCACTTGTATAGTAAAAGACCTATATGAATGAAACGGTCAAATTTTAATTCTAATTTTGATTCCTACTAAATGGCAATGTAAAGCATTGATTTTTTTTAACTTGTACTTTAACAATGAGAGAAACTGGGAAAGGAAGCTCAGAGAAGTTTTGCTGTGTTTCTAAAGGTAATGAAATTCCATCAACTAAGGAAAATGCTGTCAGTGTGTAATTTGATTTGGTGGTAGCCTTTTATTTAGAGTTCTCTATGATCTATGTAGCAAAAGTAGACTAAATTTCTTTATAATCTTGTACTGAGTACATAATTTCACAAAATACTTTGGTCATTAAATATTCATAAAAGGAATTGTGGATTAAAATACACATGATACTTTTTAAATTTAGTCCAAATGTTGGTGCCTGGTCTTTTTTCCTACATGTCCAATTCGATAGAGTATATACTTTATTTTGATAGCCGTTACTGCTTAGTCTGTGATGAAGGCTTTACTTCTTCTATGCTGTGCTCAAGAGAAAACCAGCAAAAGAAGCAAAGATTTGTTCTTTCATAGAACTGTGGCAAAGCTCTCTGCTGAGCAATGGTGATATGAATGTGTGGCATTGACTTATTGAAGATAATCTTGAGACCATCGTAACATTAATTGCCTTATAAGTTAAAAAAATGTGGATATCACTTTTTTGTAAATAATGATTTTTATAAATGTTTTTCCTTTATAATTTTCCCAATCACCCATTTCAAAAAATCCTAAATATGCAATTATTTAACATGACACATTACTTCATCTGGGGTTCCCATTTCAGAACAAAGTTTAATTCTATATGTGAGTAAGTTGTTATTGAAATGTGATTTTTTTTTCCTGGAAAATAAATGAAAAATATTGAAAAAAATGAGCTGTCAACCTCTTTTGTTGTCAGATTCTTAAAAGTTCACCGGCATTTCTGGAAAACTTCATTGAATGTTTAGGGTGGGGGCAGCAGACCAAAGATCTGGTGAAGATCAAGGGCTTTAGAGAGACAGATCCCAGCTCTGTAATTTAACTACAGACCTGAGCATGGTACTCAATGATTCTCCATTTCCTTACTTTAAAAAAAAAAAATGGAGTAACGTTCCCTATATCATACAGTCATTGAACAGATTAAATGAGATAATAGTTAGCAGTCACCTAGCAATATTCAATCAACAATCCTATCCTGTTCTCATCTTTCTGTGAATAGGGATTGGGATGGGCCGGAAAACTTTCATGCTCTTCTTCTAACACTATCCTAACACTGCTCTACTGTAATCGCAGGGTACCACTACCTCTGACACTTTATCAGGAGGCACGCCCAGGGGCAGGTGCCTGGAAGCCATATCTGACTTTCACCTCCAATGACTGCTCCTAAAGTGTTTCTTTTGTTTGATTTTGGTTGGAGAAGGGCGGATGGGTTTAGCCAGGGTATAGTGACTAAGGAGGAGGAAGCGCCTATTATTAACAGTTGAGGCAGGCAGTAGGTCCCCAACCCCAAACAGCCTCCATTTCAAAGCTAGGAATAGTCGGGTTGAGGAAGGTGAAGGAGCCCAGCCTGGTTTAACACCCAGGAGTTAAGACCATGAGCTCAGGGGGCCCTAGGCATATTACTTAACGTCTTAGAACCTCAATTTTCCAAATCTGTAAACGGAGAACAATCCTTTCTTGACAAACGTTGTTGGGGCAACTAAATAAAACTGAAGCCGTTTGTCAGTCTCTGGCAGATGCAAGCCGTCAGTTACCGCTGTTATCCACCGTGTGCGCCTTGGAAGGGGAGGGTGGAAAGCAGTGGAGGAGGGGCTGCTTTACTTTCTCTTTGTGCCTCGGATTTCCCGTCCCAGGAAACCGCTGCAGTTCCCACTACTGGCCCTGACTGACATCAGCAAGAAAAGAGACATGAGGACGGACCCTCGGGGCTGCATCTTTAGTCCCAAATGTCCTCCTCGATTTAGAATACACCGGTTCCCCTCCAGCTCGCCGCCACCCCAGGGCGCAGCGCGGCTCAGGGTGGCCCTCTGCGGGCAGCGAAGATGAGATCCTTCGCATCCTTAGAGCAGCTCAGAGGACCACATAGCGGCCAAGTCCGGCGGGGCGGGCCGAGAGCGCTGTTTAAAGTCACCCTGGAGACTGGCCGCGGAGTGCAGGGCGAGTGCGCTGGCCGCAGGCAGAGGGAGGCCAGGGAGGCGCGAGCCACGCCGCGCGCCCTGTCCGCAGTAGAGGAGCCGGAGGTCCGGGAGGTCCCCGGCGGAAGCTGCCCCGCCGCCCCAACCCTGCTGTAGGTAAGGGCGCTCTCTCCCCAGTGCGTCGTCGGGGCGAAGGGAGGAGAGGGAGCTGGGAAGGCAGCGGCCCTGCTCTCTCTCCGCCGCCTTACTCCTCTTGCCCACAACAAATAAGAAAAAGTGACCCCAAATTTGGGAACTGGAAGTGGGCCTCGGCCTTTGGTCTACGGCCCCCTAAGTGGCTGGGCTTCGAGGGTGATGCCCAACACAGAGTCGGCCAGCACGGCCACCCCCTGGAGCCTGAGCAGCACGAGTCCTGGGCTGTCTTCCTGTGGCTGGCCGCACCCCTGGGCACCTCCAGGTTCCAGCTCTGGCCTTTCTTGAGAAGAAGGCAGCCTGCAGAGAAGCGTTGGGAACAGCCTGAAGCCGAGGACTGTGTGACTTTGGAGCGGGACCTGAATGACCAGCTATGTCAGGCTCAGTGTGTCTCTTTCCACACTCACAGACACACTCGCCCTCATACACACGAACACAGACACACACACACAGGAGCCCGCACACAGAGCAACGCACACAAGCACAGGCACACACAAAGGGATGCTCACACTCACGTACACACACACAGAGGGACACGATCACGCACGCTCAGGCCACATGGCCTCCGCCTGCAACACACAACGCCTCTGTGCTGACACTGATGACACCGGTTTTAGGGTGTGTTCTTGTCTCCCCTACCCGCTCAACTGCCAGCTCCTTGAAGGCAAAGACTGCGTATCAGTTGTATGTCTTAGTGTCTGGCAGAGTGTCCCCTGGTTAGGGCTCTCAGATTTACAGACTATGAGATAATTTTAACAAATACCCAAATTTGCAGGTAGGCAGTGAGAGCATTAGAGATACAGTCTAAGTTCTGGGAAGTCCATGGCTACCACCAGCTTTTAAACAAGCATTTGTGAGAAGGGGGTGGGTTTTCCAACAAATTACTTCTATAAAAGTTAAGTCCTATTTGCTCTTTACAAAGTAAGTAACTGTTGCTTGAAAAAAAAAAAAAAACCTTTTGTGAAAGATAATTCATTTTAATTTTTAAAGTAACAGTGAGAACAACAAATATTAATTAGCAAATTTTATCAAGATTAAATGGGAGGACAATAAAAAAAACATTGGTTTCTAGTGTGGGACAGCATTACACGTGGGTTATCTTGTCTCAGTGAACTTCTCCCTTTTCGCCAGTTAAGCATTCTTGCTATAGCTTAATCTCTGCTTATATTATTGCATAAACAAAAGTTTTCAGAGTTATCATATTTCCAGTTATACGGGCCAGAATAACATAATATCTATTGCTCTTGAGGAAACCCCACTTCCCCATTCAAAAATGGTAGAAAAAGTATCTGTACTTTACTTGGGATGAGTCTCTGTTATACCAAAATATTTTCTGATCTTTCTTTTGCTGTTTCACAAAAGTCTGCTTCCATAGGTTATGATGATGTCGGACATTGCCAAAGACAGAGCAGCTCATTCCTGGAAGAAAAGGGGGAGTGTGTCTTCGCTAAGTAGCCATGAGTTCCAGAGGAGGGAAATTCATGGGCGCACCAAAGAGTGAGTAACTGAATCTCTAATGATTTAAATTTAATTATTGACTAAACAGGTTCATAATGTTTATCAGGAGAGGAAAAAAACCATATCTTCAGGGACATAAAAAGAGAGACAATGGGCAACACAAGGTTCGGATCATCTTTTGGGGCCATATTAAAAAAAGAGAGAGAGTGGGCTGGGTGCGGTGGCTCACGCCTGTAATCCTAGCACTACGGGAGGCTAAGGCAGGAGGATCTCTTGAGCCCAAGAATTTGAGGTTGCTGTGAGCTATGATCATGCCACTGACCTCATGCCCAGGCCGCAGAGCAAGACCCTGTCTCAAAAAAAAAAAGGAAGAGAAAAGCTCCTTTTTAGGTGTGGTGTAAGCTCAGCATAGCTTTAGCCCTACAGTCTTGGTTTTCATGCCTGCAGTCTTCTACAGCTGTAACTAATGAGTAACAGTGACCACCAGATATAATAAACATCTGAAATACCTCCTGAATGGTGAAAAGAAGATTGAGTTTATGTTAAATATTGTTATTGTGAGCTGTTTTCAGGATTGGGTCTTTTTATCTGGGTTACGTTTTCAATTAAGTGTAATTTTTTGTGTTTTATTAAAGAAAAAAAACGAAACATCTTAAGTTCAATCTTTTCCTAACAGCATAACTGTTAGCATGTTGGCATGTTTTTTTCAGACACATACATACATATTTTAGGCCTGTACTATCTGACTCCAGACCGTACACTACTTAGTTGTCATCATATTTTATCTGTAATTTTGAATTCTGTTTGGTTTTCACTTAAATAACTTACAGTAATAAGGATGGTAATTGCTAACATTTATTGAGCCCTTACCTCGGACCTCATTCAGACCTCAGAGAAGCTCTAAAACAGGGGCTGACAAACTATGGCCAAAGGGCCAAGTCCAGTCTGCCACCCGTTTTGGGATAGTCCTCTAGCTAAGCATGGTTTTTACATAGTTGAAAAAAAAATTAACAAGAGAACAGTATTTTATGGGATGTAAAAATTATAAGAAATTCAAATTTCAGTATCTATAAACAAAGTTTGTTAGGACACAACCATGCCTTTTCAATTCTGTGTTCTCTCTGGCTGCTTTCACACTGCAATAGTGAAAGTGAGTAGTTGCAATAGAAATATGGCAGCCGCGAAGCCATATTACCTGCTATTTAGCTGTTCACAAACATATTTGCTGATTCCTGCTCAATAAAGGTAGATGCTATCATCATCCCCATTTTACCAGTGAAGAAACATAAGCTTAGAGAATTCGAGCATCCAAAGCGACAGAATTAGCAAGTAGCAAAATGGGCTTTTGTTTATTAGTCAAGTATTTTCATTCCCTGAAGATGGGCAAACCATGTGTAATTTGCATTAGTAAAACTGTTCTCTTGGTTCATCAGAACCTGTTTCCCGTCTATGGGTAAGAGCAGGATTCACAATGACATCTTTCGTGGTGGAAGCTCAGCTTTTGGCACACATTGAACAGTGTTTGAACGGATGTGCTTGTCTCCTGTTCTTAAAATGGAAACAGAAACCTGGAGGTCAAGTTACTTTCCCAGGATAATGCGACATAATACTCAGGCTTATTATGTCTGAGGCCAGTAGTTAAACTAGTAGGTCAGAGCTCAGGTTGGGGACTGAAGACTCTCGCTTTCACCTCAGCCAAATTACAGTGATGTCATGTTGCCAGAACTTTCTGTATGGAGCCCGCAGCTCTCCGCTTGACCCCACTGATGGCATCTAACACACTGTCAGACCGCGCTCTATGGGCTCCTCTCACTTATGCACTTATTCGGGATTTATTGAGCTTCTACTGTGGGCCAATTATCGTGTCACATGTTAGGCATATAAAAGGGAATAACTGTAGGATTCTAACCTACAGAAGTTCATTTTTCAAGGAAACTGAGAGCCGCCTGGTAACTTCTTTTTCAGAGTAGACTAGGTCTTTTCCTTAAAAGTGACCAAAATGGAAAGGATTATATTCATTACTTCATTTGAAGTATCTGTTGAGAAAAGAGCACATTCTAGGCGTTATACTAGGTAGTGAATCACCCAAAAATAATCCCTGCTCTTGTGGAGTTTACAATCAGGTGGGAGATACAGTGAAAAAGTAAGTTTAAATGTGATGAATCTGTTCTGTGCTTCCAAACTATACCACGGCAAGCTGCTTATGGGCAGTCAAAAATGATGCTTCCAGGCCTGTTTCCTCACTTTGATCCCTGAGGGAGAAGGCTAGAGATGAGAAGATCAGAGCTAAGAGATAAGTTACATTGCCGTCTACATCAGACTAAAGCCCCCTATAGGATCTAGCTCAGATACGGCTTCTCCCACAAAGAGAAAAAGCTCGGGGAAACTGAAATGGCCATGTCCCCAAATTAAATAATAGCCAATACTGTATTGTATTTTATAGGTTATTGAGCCATTTCATATGCAATATCCATGTGCTTCTCATAAAAGCTCTGTGGGTTAGAGAAGATATTTTTATTATACCCGTTTATTTTTATAAATGGGGAAATGATGGACTTTTCGAGAGATTGTGTTAAGAGAAAACCGGCTCAGTATACGGAGGAAAATGAAGCTGAATACCCTTTGCGTAGGTAAACTCCAGATGGAAGACAGAAATGTGGAAAGCTATGAAGCTAATAGACTAAAGCATAGAAAAAAATCTTTGTGTTCTAAGAGTAAGGAAAGATTTCTTAAATAAGATCTCAAAATGAAAAACCGAACCATAAAGCATTTTTAATAAATACAACTACAATAAAATTCAGCATTTCTATTCAATAAAGAATATAATAGACACAGTTAATAGGCTGGTAAAAACATATATTTTTAAATCTTCCATGTTAACAATAAAAAAAAACAGGAAAACAATTTTTAAAATAGTCAGAAGAGATAGCAATTTACAGAAGTAAAGCCCAAATGGCTAAGCAGAATATGAGGAGATGTTCAAACTCACTGAAGATCAGAAAAATGTAAATTAAAACAAGATACCATTTTGCACCCACCAAATGTCAAAACATAAGAAGGGAGAATAATACCAAACATTGGCAAGGCAAGTGAGAATGAAAATTGATAGTTATTCAACAAAGAAATCTAACAGCATTTAGAAAATACAGGCGTGTGTGTGCGCTGTAGGCTTTGCTTTATGAGACTAAGAGCCAGAGTCTTACAATGGCCCACAGTGCCCTGTGTGTCGAGCTACCTGGCACCTCTGTAACTTCATCCTCCTGCCTCCCCCTCCCTCTGCTCCAGCACTGTCTGACGTCTGTGCACTTTCTCAGACACACCAGGCAGCCTCTGCCTCTGTCTCAAAGTCTTTACATGTGCTGTTCCCTCTCCGGGGTTTACTTCTCCCTCCGCCATCCCTCGTTTCCTCCCCTCCTTCAAGTCTTTGCTCGTGGAGGCCTGTCTTGACCACTTTATTTGCAGTTGTACATCACAGCTTCTCCTCCACCCACTTTCAACTCCCTTAACCCCTCTCTATTTTTTCTTTTCCCTGCAGCATTTATTCCCTTCTAACATAATATGTCATTTATTTATTTAGTGTTTTCCTGTCTACCATCTGGCATTCCTCACTAAAATATATTTCATTGTGGCAGAGACCTTTTTCCAGTATTATAACCCAAAGACTATGTGCCTGGCACATAGTCGTCACTCAATAAGTATTTTGTGATTGTTGAATGAATAACTGTTGCATTACATTAATTCCCTGATCAAGCAAGGGGTTTTTTTTGCTCACAAACGCATTAGGTTCACCAGTCTACGTATGTATTTAGTCCAGGGTGACTGGGGCTTTCAACTTGTAGGCATAAGATGCACTTACAGCAAATAGAAAAGTGCTTGTTCAGAATTTTATAACAAGGTACACTTCTGCCCCTTTGCTGAAACATTCCATTGTGCATCTATTTAAAAAAAAAAAGAACAAGAACAGTTTCATTTGTGTTGGAAATCTGCTGCAATAGACCACATCCCTCCTTGATGATCTCCACAGTGTTGTAGAGATCATGGTGTATGTAGAGATCATAGAGACCATGGTGCCCACACTCCTGCATCACCTCTCTGATGATTGCCAAGGGCAATGTGGCTTTGACCCCTGCACTCCTACAGGAGCTGTGACAGAGTCTCATCAGCCAGACACGACCGTGGCCTCACTTTCTTTTGGATGAGCCTTAGCTCAGTGGGCTTCAGACATTAACTGATTTTCTATTCACATACTCAAAATTGTTGAATTTTGTCAATCACCATTCCTGGACTATCTTCAATCACATCAGAGCAGGACTTGTCACAGGTTGCATGGCTCCTTCTTTTTTTTTTTTTTTTTTGAGACAGAGTCTCACTCTGTTGCCCAGGCTGTAGAGTGCCGTGGCATCAGCCTAGCTCACAGCAACCTCAAACTCCTGGGCTCAAGCAATCCTTCTGCCTCAGCCTCCCGAGTAGCTGGG
>CAUYRT010067797.1:0-66944 GCA_963574885.1 Lepilemur ruficaudatus | reverse complement strand
ACCTAACATTCTTTTGCTCTCTCTCTTTTCTTTCTTTGTTTCTTTGTTTCTTTCTTTGTTTCTTTCTTTCTTTCTTTCTTTCTTTCTTTCTTTCTTTCTTTCTTTCTTTCTTTCTTTCTTTCTTTGTTTCTTTCTTTCTTTCTTTCTTTCTTTCTTTCTTTCTTTCTTTTTTTTATTTTCATAGCATGGCAAGTAAGATGCTAGCTTAGCATTCTCGGCTCTGCACTTCAGGTTCCAATCCTGGCTCTGCATCTTTGTTTGTGGGCTTTGGGAGTTTCACCTCTGCATAATGGGAATTAAATAGTGCCAGCCTGATACCTGGTACAGAGTTGGAACTCATTAACTTTTTTTTTTTTTTTTTTTAATAGAGACAGAATCTTGCTCTGTCCCCAGGCTGGAATCCAGTGGCATGATCATAGCTCACTGCAACCTCCAACTCCCAGGCTCAAGTAATCCTCCCACCTTAGCCTCCTGATTAGCCAGGACTACTACAGGCATGTGACACCATATCCAGCTAATTTTTATTATTTTTTGTGGAGTTGGAGTCTTGCTATATTACCCAAGCAGTCCTCCTGCCTCAGCCTCCCATAGTTCTGGGATTATAGGTGTGAGCCACTGCGCCTGGCTCATTGACTATTAATATTAACTTTTATTAATAATTATATTATTTAATATTATATGTAGTATTGTTTATTCAACATTTATTCAACAAATCTTTATTGAGCACATCTTATATGGCAGGCACAGTAGTAGGGCCTGCAGGTCCTCAATGAGCACATTAGATTCTTCCTTCTCCCTCAGAAGTCCACTCCTTCCTGGTCTCTAGGTCTAGGAGATCTTTTTCTTTTGAAAGGATCTACATTCTGATGGCTTAGGCAGAATAGTAGGTGTCAATGTGGAAGGTATTCAAATAGATTCTAGTCAAAAGTGGCTAATTTTTATTTAGGGGGATTTCAGCCCGGGAAACCTATCCATATTCTCTTTAAGCCTTTGAGGATAAGTCTTATAACCAAATTTTCCAAATACCAGTTAAGACCAATCATCTGACAGTGATGAGAACCAAAGCCATCTTCATCCATATACCTTACTATTCTACATGAACATGACTTTTTTCCTTGCACTGTCTTCTCCAACACAATTTTACGGCTCCAGAAATTTTTGCCCAAGAACTGAAAAGTTCCAAAGAATGACTCCTCTTTCTTTTAGAAACTTACTGAAAAATCATTTAAAACTGCTCAATTTTTCAGTGGATAGCATGAAATGACTTTATTCTTGAAATCTTTGCTTTAAAATCCTTACATTTCTCTATCCACCAATCCTGAAGTATGATGTCATAGTCTTTACCCAATCAAAGCAAAGGAACTAACTTAAACCACAACCCTGCCCCCAACCTCATAAATATCCCAGCTTTGCCCTCCTACCTTGAGACATTACTGTGTCTCTGTCAAGGTAGAAAACTCTCAAAGCTGTGAGCGATAAACTCAGTTTTGCAAGATCACTAGGATATTTTGGCGATATTGTAACAATACAACAGAATATTTAAAATCTGGCTTTGTAGTTGTGAGTTTGCCTTTACATCTTTCTAACTGTATGATTTTGGGCAAATTCCTTAATTTTTGTCAGCCTGGGTTTTCTAAAGGGAGATAATAAGCACAAAACAAGTTTATAAAATTGTTGTGAAGATTAAATGAAATAAGCCATGCAAAATTCATTCAGCTCTGAGCTATGGCTAGCACTAAATAATAGCAAGAAAATGAAGCACTATGATTTTTGAGCCTCTCGGCCCTTGCACTCCTTGTTAGGATTTGGTAAGTTGATTACAAGAGCAGACTTTACACTGTGGCTACAAGAAGCTCATGAACACACTGCACTTTGGGGTATACCACTTGATTCTTTAAGTGGAGATAAAATTCAACAATGGCAGAGTTGAAACATTCCTCCTGGTCTTTTCCAAGCACTTCCCAGCTCAGCAAATTTGGCCAGGCTGGCAAAATCTTAAGGAAATAAATTTTTAGGAGAAATAAGCAGAAGAACCATTTTGACATGACAAAGCTGTTCATGCCTGTAGCAGCATGGACTGCCAGTTGGCTTCATTTAACTTAACTCTTGGTCCCAGACAGACAGGCTCCTAGGGTGGTGGGGCAGGATCTTTTAGCAGCCTGGGAACAGACAATGACTTGATGAGAACACACATTTGCAGTTCTGGATGCAGGGAAATAGGGCTTTGACTGAGAAACTTTACCAGTTCTTAGGACTTTGCCTCCTACTCTGAAGAGGAGAAATACACAGATTATAACAATTTTAACTCTCTTTATTGTTTCAGAACTTGGTTGAGATCTCACAAGTCTTCAATGAAATGGACTGCTTCTCTAATTCTATTTTGGTTTATTGAATATTTGATGCCTCGATGTATCATTTACTATATAGTTATTGAGCACCAACTCCATATGAAGTATATTGTCCCTCAATGTGCATCTAGTTATTTATCATGTGATTATATCACATGATTATATATCATAGGATTTATCATGTGATTACATCATCCACAGATTGAATGATGTCCACTCATATTAGTGAAGGTGGATCACTGATGATTCAAATGCTAATCTTTTCCAGAAATATCCTCACAGATACACCCAGAAATAATGTACCAGATATCTGGGCATCCCTTATTCAGTCAAGTTGGCACACAAAATTAACCATCACAGATTAAAAATATGGCACTAAGGTCTTTTTTTTTCCAAGTTAGCTCCTCTCTTCCAGGTCCTCCTGTGAATGACATAGCACAATAAATAATTTTATTTACCTTTCCTAAATAGGAAATCACACATACATATAATCATTTATCATATAATCACATGATAAATGATTACATGTATGTGTGATTTCCTAGTGATCATATCATAAATCATATAATCACATGAGCCATTCCCATAATAAATATCTTCAAATATAAATATATGCAGTTGAACTTTGAACATGTTGGGGGGGAGGATATTGACACCTTGTGCAGTCAGAAATTCACATATAACTTTTGACTCTCCCAAACTTAATTACTAATAGCTTATTGTTGACTGAAAGTCTTTCTGTTACACAAGCAGTTAATTAATGCATATTTTGTATATATGTTATATATTGTGTCCTTATAATAAAGTAAGCTAGAGAAAAGAAATTATTAAGAAAATCATAAGAGAAAATGTATTTACTATTTATTAAGTGTAAGTGAATTATCATAAAATTCTTCATCCTTGTCATTGAGTAGGCTGAGAAGGAGGATGAGGAGGGACTGGTCTTGCTGTCTCACCGGTGGCAGAGGAAGAAGGTGTGGAGGAGGTGGAAGGGGAGGAAGGAGGATGAGGCACACTCCATGTAACTTCACAGAAATACTTCGTGATTTTTGTCTTTTTTGCTTTTTCATTTCTCTAAAAATATTTCTATATGGTACCAATACTTCTTCCACTGTTTGCTTTAGTTTCAATTCCTCTATCATAGAAGGGACCATGTTGTAAAAGAAGTCAGAAGCAGTCTTGAATAATTGGAACCCCTCTGCCAGTTTGTCTAATGTTAATTTGTTTTCTGGCATTGCTTCTTCTATGTCTTCTTCCTTATCATCTGGCACTGGTTTGGAACACTCACTTCCATCAAGTCATCTTCTGTTAATTCCTCTGGTGTGGTGTCTATTAGCTCTTGAATTTCTCCAAGGTCCATATCTTGAAAGCCTTCACACTCCAACTTTTTTGTCATATCTATAATCTCTCATGATTTCCTTGATTGGCTTTGTTGTAAATCCTGTGAAGTCTTACACAATATCTGGGAAGTTTTCTCCAGAAGGAATTTATTGTTTTGGGCTTGATGGCTTTCATGGCTTTTTCTATAACAACAATGGCATCTTCAATGATGTAATCCTCTCAGACTTTCGTAACATCCTCCCTAGTGGGATTCTCTTCCATAGCATTGACAATCCTTTCCATAGAATACCATTTGCAATGATCCTTAAAAGGCCTTATGACCTCCTGATCTAGAGGCTGTATTAGAGACATTGTGTTTGCAGGTGAGTAGACCACTTAGACACCTTCATTGTTAAGCTCATAGGCTTCTGGGTAGCCAGGGACATTGTCCAATAACTTAAGAACTTTAAAGGCAGTCCCTTACTGGAAAGGTACTTCATGACTCCAGGGAAAAAGCATTGATGGAACCAATACAGAAAAAGGGTTATTTTTTTCTAGGCCTTCCTATTGTACAGCTAAAAGATGGACAGCTGGTGTTTATCTTTCCCCTTCTAGGGTTGGGGGTTAGCAGATTTATAGCAGGTTTATAGATAAGGACAATCCTGGTCATCAACCCAACTGTATTTGCACAAAACTGTAAAGTTAGCTTGTCCCTTCATGGCTTAAATCCTGGTGCTTGCTTCTCTTCCTTACTAACATATTTCCCTTGTGGATATTTTTTTCCAGAATAGGGTACTTTTGTCTGTATTATAAAACCTGTTCAGGCAGATATCCTTTCTCTTCAATAATTTTCTTAATGGTGTCTGGAAACTTTGCTGCCTGTTGGTCAGCAGAAGCTGTTTCTCCTGTTATCTTGACATTTTTTAAGTAAAGCCTCTTTCTAAAATTATCAAACCATCCTTTGCTGACATTAAATTCTCCAGCTTTAGATCCTTCACCTTCCTTTTGCTTTAAGTTGTCATACAATGACTTCACTTTTTCTTGAATCATGTTAGAGTATGATAGATATCTCTTTATCATATTGTTTTTTTATAGCGATCCTGCACCCATATAAAAGCTGCATTTTCAAGATGAGATAAAGAGGTGTTTCACAAAAATTGCAAGGTTTTCATGCCTGCTGGCATAGTTGCAGTGATAGCTTCCTGAATTTTCTTTTCTTTTTTCTTTTTTTTTTTTTATGCTGAATTCATTTATCTTGAAATGGTAGGCAGCTGCAGCTGTAGGCCTTAATCTGTAGTACATATTAAGCAATTCAACTTCTACTTGTAATGTCATGACTTTTCTTTGCTTCTTGGGAGCACTTCCAGGATCACTAGTGGCACGTTTTATGGATCCCAGGGTGTTATTCAAGACTTTTGGGATTGAACTAAAGATGATGAAAAATATTCAAGAACCATGAGAAATCACTTTTTACTGCAATATGCAATGTACTGAAGATGATTAGCATCACAAGAGGTTTTAAGTGCATACTCACAACACTTGAACTCACCACAATATCAACAGGAGGTAGCTACAAAATTATTATAGTAGTCCAGTATGTACTGCAGTTAACTGTACACAGTTATGACTTAATACTGCATCTTTATGTTTATTTACATTTCTCCCAACTATGGATAGTATGCTATATAGAATCTGTAACTATTTGTGTGCATAAGTGTTGATAAATTTTAACTTTTTATCATAGATTTGTATATATTTTATGGTAGTAAATGATCAAATAGACTAGTATCTGCACATATTTTATGCATTCATGATATACCTTTTTCTTAATTTGTTTTGATATTTCTAAGCTACATGGTTTGTCTGCAAGTTTTTTTCAAATTGTTGCAAATCTCTAAATTTTTCCAATGTATTTATTGAAAAAAATCCATACATAAGTAGACCCACACAGTTCAAACCAATGTTGTGCAGTTTTTCAAAGGTTAGTTGTGTGCACGCACGTGCTTGTGTGTGTGTGTGTGTGTGTGTGTGTGTATCTTATTGGTTCTGTTCCTCTGAAGAACTCCGACATATACATAATCCATTCAATTTCCAACTTATCCTGACTCAATGAAATAAGACGAATAAGAAAATTACAATATTTCTGTACCATGTCAAACTAGACTGGATGAGGATAATTATCAATGTACAGCCCAACCACATTTAATCACTCTGTTATTGCATGTTGTCAGATAAGCTGCAGCTAACTCATAGTCTTGGTGCATAACACCAGCATGTGACAAAGGCCTGATTATGGAAAAGTGAGGCCTCTTGCAATTTCTTGTTTGAATTGCAAATACCTTGATAGTTTACTTTGCAAATCAGTTACATTTCAGAAGCTATAATTTTGTTATTGACTGACCACCAAATTAAAGGACATTTTGCCTGGCAGAAAGGTCTGTGTTGAGTAAGAACAGAGAGGAGGCAGGGAGACTTAGTGTAGGCAATATTTGTGCTAATAAATTTTACATAATCCTTTGTTACATTAGACCAGTTGTTTCAAGCGTAATATCACCTATAATCTGCTTTCAAGTGCTGTCAACATAATCACTGAAAAATTAATCAAACGCTTTTCTCACTAAGCCTCTATAATATCAAATAATGAGTATGAATTGATTTTTTTTTCTTTTTTCAAATTTATATAGTTGACTGACTTGAATCTACTAGTGAGTTGCTTTGAAATAGGTAGCATCTGAGTTTGGATTCTACTGAAAAAACCTAATACAGGGAATTCTGAACCTGGGAGGTGGTGCCAAGAAGCAGGAATGAACGATACAGGAGAGGGAGACAGGGAACAAGGAAAAGCCAATGTAAGATACGTTATTCAGGTAGTTGTTAGGGCTTCCTGAGAGGTATGAAAGTGTCTTCCAATCGTCCATCTGAAGAAGGGAGGCTGAGGCATGTAGCCACCAACTCAACCCCATTGGTTGAGGATTGCCCGCACCTGCATTAAGTCCCCTGCATTTCTGGCCTGATCTTCCAGATGAATGGCTCCTGTCGGCTCAGAAAAGGCCTCTAGATAGAGTCAAAGACAGAGGATGTGGGAGGAAAGCGAATCTCAGCTTTCTTGAAATTATCCACTATAGCCACAGCTGAAAAATCACAAGTAGGACCAGGGGATGGGAAGAGGGGCCACAAAGGCATCTTCTACACGTGACTTTTTATCTTTAGACATAACACTTGCCTCAGAGTGAGTGCCAAATCAAACTGCATCTTTTGAAGGAAACCGTCTTCACTGGCCTTGCGTAAACATCCTTGTGTGCTCAGAAGTGGATGTAAAGATTCGAAGAAAAAAATTGCTGTTAAAATGAGTTTCTAGAAGCATGTTTAATATGCCTTCATCAAGGGACATTTATATCACCTCAGCTTCGCAACAAAAATGCTGGGAGAAAGATGAAGTAAGAAATTATCCATGTTGTGGAAGTAGGAAGCGTATTTTCATCACTTAAACGATGGCCACAAAAGGATCCTGGGAGGCTGTCTTTATAGTTGATTTAGCCTACCCAGCCAGGTTGGTTTCTTTTCTCTAGAGGAAATTTGGGGCCATAGGTAGCCTCTGACTATGGCTAACTTTCGCCTCCTCCCTTCTCCCCACTGAGGGCATCTGTGAACCTTGGCATTTACTATAGATATGAAGACATAGATAACCTCAATGCTCATTTCAATGTCAGCAAGATTCCCTGCAGTGAAGGGTCTGTTGCAGACAGAGTTCAATGCTAGCTGCTCTCTGGTTGGGGCACTCTGGGAAGTCAGAGGAGATGGAGGGCTTGGCTGCTTACCTGAAGGCAAGGAGCAAAGGATTTTCTTTACAATTTCATTAGCATAAAAGCTTGTGTTGTCTATTTTATTTATTTATTTATTTATTTTGCAAATGATTTCAAAGACTACAGAGCCCAGAAAAAAATTACACAGCAAATGATGACAATTCTGACGTACCAAAAGTCTTGTGAGGTTCTCTGATAGACTTATTCCTGGGCTGATGGGAGAAATGGTAGGATACAGAGCTCAGGAGAATGAAAACGGAGAATTTCCAGACATATGTCTTCTGTATGGCTGCTCTGCTGTTATGACATCAGGAATGGTCGGTAGGGAGCAGAGGAGAAACCAGGGGCAGAAAAACCCACACGATCATAAGTGACTGCAGAAATGACGGATTTCATCCCAGCACTCCCTTGGACCCAAAACTAGCAACAGTTTCACACAGACCCAAGCTGAAAGATGAAAACATTTCATCTCATCCTTTCCAGGATTTTTGTTTTTGTTTATAGTCCATAAGGCTAGGACCCTCAATCTGGGCAAAACCTAGCAGATACCTGGCTCTCAATAGGTGTCCAATAAAGAGTTTTTGAAAGATTGCTTATCATATGATGGTGTAGCATGAAGACAAATGGACAGAGAGCAGAGGAAAAAATAACATAGCTTTTGCTCAGGCTCTATGACTAATAACTTCGCTCACTCTCAATTTGTCTATCTGTAAAATGAAACATTAATTGTACCCCTATGGTGAACGGAGCTCAGTGCTTTGAAGGATACAGTGAAGAAATACAAGTTTAAGAAGTAATCTTTGTCTTCAAAAAGGTTGACAATATCCTAGGAGAGATATTTACAAATAGTATAGTGATGAGGATCTTTGTTACTGAAGTCAGTTTGACTTGAGTTCAAAACTCAGACACACCACTCACCAGTAAAAGGGACTACCTCAAGCATTAGTTTTTTAAAAAAATTGTGGTAAGGACACTTAAAATCAGATCTACCCTCTTAGCAAGTTTCTAAGTGTACAATACATTATTGTTGACTATAGGTACAATGTTGTTTAGCAGATCTCTAGAGCTTATTCATCTTATGTGACAGAAACTTTATACCTCTTAAGTAGAAACTCTCCATCACCCCTTCCCCCTCGTCCCTGGCAAACTTCACTCTTTGTTTTTATGGATTTGACTGTTTTGGATACCTCATGTAAATGGAATCACACAGTACTTGTCTTTCTGTGGCTGGCTTATTTCACTTCATGTCATGTCCTCAACATTCACCCCTGTTCTCACAAATGATAGGATTTTCTTCTTTTTAAGTCTGAATAGTGTAGTCATTGTGTGTATATGACACATTGCTTTATTCATTCACTTACTGATGGACATTTAGATTGTTTCCACAAAATAGTTTCCACTATTTTCTTGGAAATAGTGCTGCATGAACATTGTAGTGCCCATTTTTGTGTGTGTGTGAAAATAAAATAAAACAATACATAGGAAGCACACAGCAATAGAAAATAACACTCAATAAATATGAGCTGTTAATAATTAATTATGAACAAATGATTATGGTAAAATCTCAATGTGGCTGAGATGTGTTCTTCTGGAGTTACCACAGAGGATGAGAAGCTTTATACTGACCCTATGAATAGAGTGAGGTAAGATGTTTGCAGAAGGCTTCAGAGTTGTTTTTGATTTGGCTCATGAAGCAAGAGAAAGATTTCAATGGAGAGAACATAAGAGAAAAAAGCCTTCCCAGGAGGAGGGAGTTGTTATTATGAATGTCAAGATAAGCAAAAGGCATTGTTTAGTCATTCTGTTCTGAATAGATGATTGGTATTATTGGGGATCCTAGGGAAACTTCACAAGTAGCACTTATACTATTACAATTTGTCCTTCCTACAAGAACAAATGGATTATTATTCTTCTTAAGTGTGTTGGATACTGTTAGCTGCATACCTAATTTCATTATTCCCCTTTCTTTCTCTTCCTTTACCACTAGAACTGTATTTCAGTAAAGAATGTCAATGTGCCCAGTTATAAATGCTCCCTTTCTCTGATCCCTTGCAGCTAGGATAGCTAGATGACCCCGTTCCCAGCCAACGAAATTCAAGCAAAATTTTAGTGTGGACAGAGAGGTGTCTGGGAAAGCAATTATAATATATGTTTGACAAAGAGAGAGAGCTTTATATGGCAAGCAGCTTTTCCCCTCATCCCTTCCCAACCCTTCCTGCCTCTGCCCTGAACGCAGGAATGATTCCAAAAGGAATATATAATGAGGACAGAAGTCATACACCATGGATGTTAGAGCAAGAAGCTAGAATGAGCCTGAATGTTTGTAAAGTAGTACAGGCACTGGACTGCCTACCTCGTATTTCTTATTATAGAAGAAAAAATAAAGTCCTACTTGGTTAAGCTGCTATCATCGGGTTTCTGTTTCATGCAATTGAATAACATCTTAACTGATACATTCAGCTAAACAGACCACTGTTTTCTGTCTTTTCCTGTACCACGCGCTTATAATTGCACTAAAGGAGAATGTGTAACGTATTATGTTTCTCTCCTTGAGGTACCTTTGTTTAGGTGCTTTTCAGTATGTGCATTTCCCCAAGTAGATTAAGGAAGAATCAGTTTCTTTGCATCCCAAACATATAAAACAACTACAGGCATATTTCATTTTATTGTGTTTGATTTTATTGCACTTCATAGATATTGCATTGTTTAAAAATTGAAGATTTGTGGCAGCCCTGCATTGAGCAAGTCTATTGGTGCCATTTTTCCAATAGCATGTACTTACTTAGTGTCTTTGTGTCAGCATTTAATAGCAATAATGTATTTTTAATTAAGATATGAACAGTTTTTAGACATAATGTTTTTTCATACTTAATAGACTACAGTATAGTGTAAACATAACTTTTATATGCACTGGGAAACCAAAAAAAAAAAAAAAATTGTGTGACTCACTTTCTGGCGATGGTCTGGAACTGAACCTGCAGTATCTCTGAGGTAAGCCTATAAGTTAAAGGGAAGTTATAATAAAATCTCGCCATAGGAGGTAAAAACAAAATTCAGTTTATGGGTCCGTAATCCTTTTCCTAAGGAAAGTTTTTTAAAGGGTTAAAAACACTCTGTCTTTTTGCTGGAGAGGTAGCCCGGACTTCTCTAGAGTGACTCAGCTCTAAGCTGCAGACAAAACTATGTGTCTTGTTTACTAGCCTCTAACCACTATGCAGTGAACCATACCAGCTAGTGAAGATTCGCACCTTCTTATCAGTGGAATCAATTAAGGAGCAGGGCATTTGGAATCACATTTGATAGAAAATAAAGGACTTGTGAAACTCTTTGATATGTCTCAATCTCCTGGTGATTATGAAACTTCAGGTTCATGTCAATGGAAAAAAATCAAAACAAAAGAGAGAAGGAATTCTAAGTCCCAGCAGATCCCAGAATACTAGGGAAGTTGAGATTATATCATTAAGGGATACCAAACAAAAATGATTGCACCTTATTCTTTAGGACAGACCAGCTACACGAGGCATTTTTGAGAGCTGAGGTTTATTATTATAAGATTAGCTAATACTTGCATGGTCACTGTATTTTAGGCACTGTGTTATTCACGTGGGTTTTCTCAGCTCATTCTCAATAAACTTTATGAAATGGTCCTATCATTAGCTCTCTTTTGAAACATGAGGACATTGAGGCTCAAAGATGTTAATGACTTTCCCAATTCATACTTTGACATGAAACACTCCATCATTATTTTGGATAATCCTGTTTTCATTATCAGACCTATTGTACATTGAAGACTTTTCAGATGGTGAATCGAGTCCTCCTGGTTGATTCTAAAGCTTTGCCAGACAGATGTTCAAAATATTTGCCAAAGTCCCATTCACTGCCCTTTTGTGCAAAGATCATGATAGTAGTCTTTGCCTAGATGCTAAGAAGGAAATACAGAGGGCACAGCCCTCCTTCTCAAATTCTTTTCTAATCATCTATTTATTCCTTCATTATTTGTAGAGCCCTTAATATGTGTTAGGTTAAGTCTAGGAGGTGAGACAAGAGGGGAAAACTAGCAAGGGTAGAGAAGTATTGAAGGCACAAAGATAGAGTAAAGTAAAGTAAGTGAAGGAAGTGGCCACTTACCCTGGGGAGAAGGCAATCCAGAGTGGCACAAGGGCTTTATCTTTTGATGAAGACAATCTCTGCAAATGAGTTTCTACCCTCTTTCTCCAGTGATGCTACAAATATATGGTTTAGTGTTTTATCTTGGCTGAATGTGGTCACTTCAGTCTTCTAAATCCTAGAATACAATCATCTCCTTTTCAAGAACACCACTGACTCTTCTGAGAAGCCATCCAGCACCTCAAGAGAAAAAATGAAGTCTGCTCAAAATACTGAGTATTAATTCTTATTTTATTAAAAATATATACAATCTGGCTGGGGATGGTGTCTCATGCCTGTAATCCTAGCACTCTGGGAGGCTGAGCCAGGAGGAATGCTTGAGCTTAGGAGTCTGAGACCAGCCTGAGCAAGAGTAAGACCCTATCTCCACTAAAAATAGAAAAATTACCTGGGCATTGTGGCACACACTTGTAGTCCCAGATGCTTGGGAGGCTGAGGCAGGAGGCTTACTTGAGCCCAGGAGTTTGAGGTTGCAGTGAGCTATGATGATGCCACTGCACTCTACCTGGGGCAACAGAGAAAGGCTCTGTCTCAAAAAAAAAAAAAAAAAATACACACACACACACATACATACACATAAACTTACCAATATGTTTGAAAATTATTGGTTGACAGAATGTACATGGTTATATACTTCTACTAAGTAATTAATAGGGCATCACTTACTCGTTAATTTTAAAAGTTGTTAAGCACCTACCGTGTGCCACCCCACATGATATGATACTGATGATAAATGGATTTGTGAGAGAAAGTCCCTGACATCAAGGTGGTCACAGTTAACTGGGGAGACAGTATATCCAGACAATTATAATAATCTATTGTAGATATTAGAACACAAGGGTGTTTAGAGTTCTGTGATTATTTCTGCTTCAAAAATCAAGGAATTCTTTCAGAAGAGGTAACAGACTAGACCTTGAAATAAGAATAGAAATTTCTAGGGTTTTCCAAATAGAGCTCGGTGAGTATGTTGGGAGTGGGAGCTTTATATATTGATTTAAGAGCATAGTCAGAGAGGCAGGAAGGTTTGTGATAGTCTGGCAAGAAAAAGGAGTGTGGTTAGAATGCAGAGAGCATGGGCAAGTGGTACGAGAGAAAACTGAAAGGGCAAGTGGAGGGTTTCCTTTGAACAACTTCAAATTCCCTTTCACCTCTGTTCCTTCCCCACAACTCCCTAAATCTTTAATGACCAAGACATTTCTGCTTTCATAATTTCAGGAAACCAAATGAAGGCAATTTATCACAGCAAATCCACAGCTGACAGCCCTTCCTAAAATTATTTGTTTTTAATATCTCTGTCCTTTTCTTTTAGTAGCACTTTACTGGAATAGCTGACACCCTCGCCATAGAACATCTCAGCAGAACTGCCTCCACAAAAGGTCCCCACAACACAGAGAAGAAAGTGTTCTACCTTGGTGGAGACCTAGAACTTCAAGCATTAACAATTTTTAAAATACCTAACCATTGTTTTTCTGAATATTTGATGTGGTTTTCCTTCCTCTAGGAGAGCTGAGATCCTGCCAGCTTTGAACTTTCTAGCCTTGACTATTTGTTAAGTTAGAAGAGTGGAGAGAGAAATCATAACAGGCTTTTTTAATAGAATGGAAAATTTTATTTTATTCATCCGGATGTAGCCGGAAAAGGAGCTGAATGGATTCCCATAAAATTTTTAAAAGAAATTCTCCTTCGAGTTCAGATGAAGTGTGGACACCTTTAGGTTAAGAAGGACTTATTTTTAAGGAGGCTATAGAAAAGCTTGGAAAATAGACTGTATCACCTCACCTCTTTTACTTTAGCTATGTTATTCCCGAAAGATTTCTCTCTCTCTCTCTCTCTTTCTCTCTCTCTCTCGTTCTTTCTCTCTCTCTCATCTATAACTCTGTCTCTCTTTATTTCTCCTTCTCTCTTTCACCCTCTTCTCCCCCTCCCCCATCACATAGGCACATAAACATTTATCTGTGCATATATAAAACCTTAGTTCAGTGAAACCTCACTTAAATAGCAACCTGGGCATTTGTTCCAGAAAAGTTTTCCGGATAACAGGAAATTCTGTTCTTTATAATTATTAACCCTTATACAGAGTGTAGCTGCTGTTAGTGAAAATGTTTCTAAAATGTTTGGCACACTTTTCTTCCTTCTTAAAGTGTAATAAACTTAACCTTTCTAGTTCCACCACTAAAATGTTATTACTTTGGGGGCACATCTTTAACCTCTCCTAGTTTCTGTTTTCTTATTTTTTCCATCTCACTCCCTGCAATGAAACAGGTACAGTGTTCTGGGTACTCCAAATCTCTACCCATCACTTCATTCAAAATGCGTACTAAATTTCCTGCCTCAACTGCTATTTGCTGCCCCCTGCTGGCACCCAGTGACAGTACCTTTCTGGTGGTGGTGGTGGTGGCGGTGGTGCCCTTCTTAACCCTTTGTTGCCTGCATTAATCCCTCATATTCAAATTTTGTATTAGTTCTCACAACAGAAGAAAATATAAATTCTGGAAAGTGTAAATTAGACAATGCCTCATTAATTCCCAGCAAAATCCTAAAGTGGGCTATTAAAGGTGTGGTTTGTGAGCATGTAAACAAAATTAACGATTATGTAGGCTAGCAGACCACTAAATACACGTGAAACATGCTAAACTCACTAACCCCCTCTTCTTTTAGATTAGAACTCCTAGTTTGTATTCGGAAAAAGCTGCAGACGTTGATCATATTGGTTTTGCATGGAATTTAGACTTTGCTGGTATCTTTGTGGCTCCTTTGCTTTTTTTCATAGTTTTTCCCTCCCTGCATCATCAGTCCCTTCTTCATCCATGCTGAAACAGAGCAATGTCAGCCAGAGGATTGTGTAGTAGTATAGATGCTCAGTTGAACAAATCTGAGCCCCTTAAGGGCAAAGACAGCATTTCATTTAAAAATTTTTTTGTGTCTCTATCTAACATGTATACCAGCCTGTGGTATATTTGTGCTGGAAGTTTATTGAATTTTAGTAACTAGTAGGATAACATACTTATATCTTTGGCTTTCATTTTTATCACCTATGTAATGAAGTGGGGGAAGCAGGCCTCCAAGGTCCTAAGACACTTTAAAATTCACTGAACAAAGGTATAATGTTCTCAGATATTACTAAGTGGGGCAGAACTAGTTGTACCAATGCTAAATGCCCTCCGATTTGAGTGATATTTTTTAGTGTGATTTTTATTGGTGTTTATATCTCTGTTTAGTAAT
Organism: Lepilemur ruficaudatus; assembly: GCA_963574885.1. Taxonomy (NCBI): domain Eukaryota; kingdom Metazoa; phylum Chordata; class Mammalia; order Primates; family Lepilemuridae; genus Lepilemur; species Lepilemur ruficaudatus. The sequence continues at coordinate 52,084 of CAUYRT010067797.1, read as the reverse complement.
TTTACGACTTCAGCCTCCTATTCAGTTGATAAGCTGTTAGCTCTCCCTTCCCATTTCTCCAGTACCAGTTACTCGTCTTCCACTTATATTTGCTGATGCTGAACTTCTGTGTCTGGGAAACCAATATCTATGTTTATTTTATATAATACTAAACGAAACAATGTTTACAGTCCTGACGCCCTCTAGCTCTTTTTGGTAGTCTGAGGTTGGCTCCACTTCATCCTGTGGCAGAAAGCCCATGGCCTTTGTGAGAATTATCCGCCCCCCTCCCCTGCCTCCACTGAGTTCTGTTTTGTGGCTATGTTTCAGAGAGATGACGTGGCCAAAAACCTGATCTTTAAATAAGTGGGGGCCATTGTTGCATAATCACTGGTAGGCCACCTCTGTATTTCTATTCAGAGCATAATCTGGCTCCTTATGTTGACTGATTTGTGAATAGATTGTCGGTGTGTAAACCAGGGAATAGATATTTGGTGAGAATTCTCCCTCACTGTGTGCAAGCTACTCACCATGGAGTTTCAAAGAAGTGAAAGATAGAGTCCCCAGTCTCAGGAAAACGACACAGGTCATATCCCAGTAAGTACAAAACAAGCATTAGAAGCCACAGAGCAGTTGTGTTTAGCAGTCGAGAGCATAGCTCAGAGATTTAGGACCTTGACTTCAGAGGCTACAGGGGCTACAGTGGATTTATTCCTTCCGGAAGCTTTCAGGGTGGGCTACTGGGTATGAAGGCTCTGACAGAGAGCTCTGCTGTCTTGTGAACAGGGCTGTGTGGACTGTTTTATTTTTTTCAGAGACAGATTTTGGCTGCTGTCTTGTGTCCCCTTTTTTCTGAGAGTGCTCGATCCATTGATCCTTCTGTATTGCTCCAAGAAACTTCTGTCTTTCCATTCTGTAGCTTGGTGCCTGCCTCACCTTCCCTGTAGATGGTGGGCCTATTTAGAAGTAATAGGTGCATTTCCTCCAATTAGCTACAAATAGACTCCCTCATACACATTGCTCCTCCAAGAAATATGATCTGGTTATTTTATGACCGTTCGGGTTCAGCTTCCAAAATGGGAATAGGGAGTGGGAGGAGGGATGTAGACTGAAAGTCAGATAAACCTTGCTCTGAATTATGCTCCACCATTTCTTGATGGTGATGCTCTTGCCAGTCTTCTGAAACTCTCCAAGCCTCAGTTTCTTCAGCTGTAAATATAGGATAACAAGGAGCTATGCTTTAGGGGAATACATTTGGCAGAAGTAAATATGATAAACTAGAGGGGAAAGAGAAAGTGCTGGTTGAGAGACCTGTTGAGACAGCAGTGTATGAAAAAAAGGTAAAGGTCTAAACTAGGACATTGAGTGAATGGTCAGACCAAGTGGTACTTTTTAAAATAGAGACTGGCCTGAAAGATCCGGAGTATGTGGTTGCTGTCAGTTAAAAAAATAACAACACATGGTCTAAGTGTTCTTGTTAAAAGTATTGGTGGGGAAGAATAGCAAAGATATGACTCTGAAACTTTACGAGGTTAGGAACTTTATCCATTTTGTTATTCTAGCACTTTCTACAATGTGTGGTTCCTTATAGTCCTTTGATAAATGTATCTGATGAATGAAAATATATCACATTCTAGCCTTGGCACATCCTAGCTCAGTGACTTCTGGGTTTAAATGGAGGCTGTGGCATTTGACTGGTCCCCCATGCTAATTATGTCAGACATGGAATCCAACATATCCTGAGTGGCTTTACTTTATGGGATGTTTGGAAGACTAGATTTTTGAGTCAGATTGTCTTGAGTTCGAATCCTAGGTTTCTTTATTTATTAGCTGTGCTGAACAAGCTGTTTTACTGCCCAAATTCTCAGTTTCGTCTTCTATAAAGTGAGGATAATATCATCAACCTGAAGGTTTTTATAAAGATTATTGATAATGTATACCAAATGGTTAATCATTAGCATATAATAGCATATATAAACAATAACATTTAGCTATTTATTCTTTTTATTGTTATTGTTAGTACAGCTATACCCAATCCTTCCTAGTCATTTGACAACTGCCAGCCCATGTTTATATGTTGGACCATATGAAAGAACGCAGCTCAGTGCAATGCTCCTGTGGTGGGTCAACCAAACACCTGGATCTTGAGAACCAGGCTTATTAATAAAGCCTACATCTGGATGGGGAGTTGGCATAGCCAGACTCTACCCTTCGGTGGGCATCCCTTTTACCCCCTTAAACGGACAACTAAGGAGTGACTGAATAAAAGGAGTGAGCTGCCTTTCCTGCTGTTGGTGCAGAGAGTTAACATGCTGCTGAAACACATGGCTATCACATCTACCCTTCCTTCATCCATGATTCTCTGGCAAGAGCCATTGGCACCCAGGGCACAACGTATATGCTTGTCTCCTGCACCCGTATTCCAATTGTATTATTCCATAGAAATTGTATAGAAGGGGCTTTGCTGTAATGAGATTTTATTTGTAGAACTGTTTTTCCAATAGATTCTGGGTTATGTAAGCATTTCAGGGCTAACCTAGAAACTATCATCACCACCACCCACAACTCCAGTCCCCTTAAACATCCCATCACTGCTCCCTGACCCCATCACACACATCATGATTTCCATGGGGACAATGGTTAATTTCCACAACCAATAAACAAACAGGTTTCCAGACCTCGGTTGATTGGAATTTTTTCATCATTAGTGTAATTGGTATGACTAGAAGTGTGGGACAAATGTTCATTCTGGGGATCTCGGCTCTGTGTTGAGCTCTGCCACTCACTTGCTTCCTGACCTTGGACTAGTCCTATCCTCCTCTGGGACTCAGTTTGCTTATCTGTAAAATGAGGGGTTTGGACTAGATTCTTGCCGAAGCCCCTTCCAGCTCCAAAGCCCTCTGATTCGGCAAAACCCTTCCTATTGCAGCTATTAGAAAAGGCTTGTGTCAGATTGACTGTGGTGGGCAGTGCTGTCTTGGCCTGCCACAGTCCTCATTTCTTCCTTTCCCCCTCACATCCCTGTGGTATTTTGGCACAGTATGAGTCACTGTGCTGGCTGTGGCATCCATCCAGAAATGGACTGCCATCCTCTTTCCTGGCACAGGGAGGGAGGAGTGTGACTTTATATATCCCCTCTATTGATTAATGACAACTACTACATAAGAATTATGATGACTCTGGTCTCATCAAGCCACATCTATGAATACAAATCCTATGCGTTACTGCAACCTCAGGAAGAGCTTGACCTCGGAGAGGCATTGGGAACACTTTAGAAAACATCTCTCTCTACCACTGAAAGGTTCACAACTATTGTTTTCCTCTTCTGACTCATCTTTGAATCAGTAAATTAAATATGTATAACTTGTGAAGATTTCATTTTTATTAAAGCAAGGTGCTTTGCTGAGCAATGTTAGGATTTAGGAGTATACAGCTCTCCTTTTCTCCCTTCTCAATGATTTCATTTCCTTTAGTTTGCAGGAGGGCTCTCAGAGAGCTGCTCCCTCTGTCTCTCGGTGGTTCTGGCTCTTCTCTGTATCATGGAGAAGTTAAAAAGAGTTGACTGTCATCTATCCTCCTAGGCGACGGTCAAGACTTGAGGATGCTGGGACTGTTTCTCAAGTAAGTGTTGGCTATTGTGTCTTCTGGGAGATTGTGTCTTCCTCTGGTATTGAGGAAGAGTCATATTCTTTCACTGTGTTGTTTGTAACATGCTCTGGAATAGTCTTTCTTGATGATCCATTTGGAATGTTCTAATCTTAACCCTCCTCCTGCGTCTGCCATCCTATAAATTCCTAACTATCCCCTACCCTTTTTTCCCCCAAGGGGGATAGTTTATTTTGTTATCTAAAGAAAGCATTTCTGCCTACATTATTTTTTCTGTACAACGTGGTTTTCTCTCTTTCTCTCTCTGTTTTTTTTTTAGACAGAGTCTCACTCTGATGCCCGGGCTAGAGTGTCATGGTGTCAGCCTAATTCACAGCAACCTCAAACTCCTGGGCACAAGCTATTCTCTTGCCTCATCCTCCCAAGTACCTGGGAGTACAGGTGCACACCACCACAACTGGCTAATTATTTTTTTCTATTTTTAGTAGAGATGGGGTCTCACTCTTGCTCAGGCTGGTCTCTAACTGATGAGCTCCAGCAATCCTCCTGTCTTGGCCTCCCAGAGTGCTAGGATTACAGGCATGAGTCACTATACCCAGCCAAGTTTTCTCATTTTTGACATAATTTAATTGGGTATGTGTTAGATTTTTCTGTAGGTTTTTTTCTAGTGTGCAATATCAGCTTCCCCACCAGACTGGAGGTTTCTTGAGGGCAAGAGACTACAGGCTTTTAAGTTAATAGATTTATTTATTGAATTCTTTTTATGATTATGGTACACATGATAATTTATTTCTATCTTTTGTACTGTACTTAGCATAAATTTTAGGTGTTACCAAAACCCTTTGTTACCTAATTGAATAGTGTATGACATCATCTATAAAATACGTAGTTTTATTTGTTAAACAACCAAAGTAGTGGGGGTCATGGAGGTTTGAGCTAGTGATTTAGACTGAATTCTTAACTTTCTCCATGTGTTTTAGTCCTACTCAGTTCTCCAAGCATGTATTAGGTGTCAACTAACTGCCAGGTACTATCTTAGGTACCAGAAAATATACCAAGAAAATTAGCAGGTTTTCTGCACTCAAGGAGTGGTTTACTCTATCTCTGAGCAAGTCATTTAAATTTCAGACCTATTTTCTTACCAATAATTTCATCTTTCCAAAACATAGAAAGCTTTGTGAAGTTAAGAAGTGTTGAGTTACTTTTTGTCTTCTGTAACACGTTGACAGGATTTACCCTATGAAAGTGATATTTTTGTGATGATGGAAAGCTTTCTTCTTTTCATTTATGTCATTTTTACACATAGGAAGGGGATTCCTATGTGAATGGTAGTTTTATGTATCATGGTTCACATCATTTTTGAGTGACAATGCTTTGCTTGTGTGACAAGCTCAGTCTTTCCTCCTTCTCCTTTGCTTCTTGTTTCCAGCAGGCCACTTAGTACTTGTGATTTGTTTTCTTTGTTTCTCTTTTCTTTTGAGTTTTTTCTTTCCTTCCTTTCCAAACCATTGTTGCCACCATAGTCCAAATTTTTATCAACTTAACAATCTTCATTCACTCAACAAGTATTTATAGAGTTCTTACCATGGTCACTGTTCTAGACACACCGGTACAGCAGCAAATAAATAAATAAATAAGATAAAATAAAACCCTGATATGATCCTGCCTGCACAAAGCTTACTTTCTAGTGTAAATTCAGAAAATAAATAAATAACTGGAAAAAAAAAAAAAAGAGAGAGTATGTGTGCGGATTAAGAGCCATGGGGAAAAATCAAGCTGGGAAGGTGCATAGGGAGTTCTGGTGGTGGTGAGGGCTGCAATTTTAGTGTGTAATAAGGGAAGATAATCTTTGCATAAAGACTTGAAAAGAGAGGAAGTCCTGTGGCTTCCTCTGGTGGAAGAAGATTCCAGGGAGAGTGAGTGATTTATAGCAAAATCTTGAGGTAGAGATGAGTAAGGTAGGTAGGAAGTGGAGAGGCAGGGCCAGGGGCCTGCAGGCCATTAACTTTGGCTTTTATGCCAAGTGACATGCACCAACACTGGAGCATTTTGAGAGCAGGAAAGACATGGTCTAACTTATATTTTAACAGAATTATTCTGGCTGCTGTGTCAGACTCTTAAAAAAGTAAGGAAAGCAGTTAGGAGGCTACCGCCTTAACCAGAGTGGGAGATGATGGTGGCTTGGACCAGAGCAGGAGTGGTGGAGGTTGTGAGAAGTGATAAGAGGTCCTGCCAAGAGGATTTGCTCATGGATTGGACATGGGGTGTGAGAAGGAAGACTGCAGGGTGTCTGGCCTGAGCAGATGGAAACATACAGTTGCCATTTTATAAGGAGAGTATGTTCCAAGATCTCACCTTTGAGATGCTTATTAGAAATATTAAGTAGCAGCTGTTTATAACAGTATGGTGAGGTTCAGGTGGGAGATTTAAGTTTGGGAATTGGCATATTGATAGTATTAAAAGCCTGTGAGGCTGGATGATATAATCAAGAGAGTTAATAAAGACTGAAGAAGGAAGGGGTTCAGTGGCTGGGCCCCAACGCAATCTAAGGTCAAGACTCTGGAAAGATGGGAGGCACCAGCAAACCAGACCAGCTTGCAAGGTAGGAGGAAAACCAGATCAGACTGTAGTGTCCTAAAAGCCAAGGGAAGAAAGTGTATCAAGAAAGAGATTGATTTTGTTAAATGCTGCAAATTAGGATGAGGATAATTGAGATGTTTCTTGAACAGAATCTTGGTGTCCTCAGCTTTCTCAATACCATTAGGTTTAACTTCGTAAAACATGGTTTTTATCATGTCTTACTCAAAAAAAAACCTCTCACTGGCTGTAATTATCATACACTAAAGTCTGAAATGCTTGAGTTTGCCATTTAGGGACGTCCTAAAACATCTCCATTCATCATTTTCCAGTAGGAGATGGCTGGTCCCTTGAAGGTTTCTGCACCTCCCATGTTCTTTTCTCACCTTGCATCTTAGCTTATACTATATTCTCCATGGCATACGGACTTCGCATTCCTCTCTCATAACCCCTCCTCTCTCTTCTCTGGCCAGCTGAAGACCCTCACCATGCCAGGTGTTGAGGTACTCTCCTGTCTCTGAGTTTCCATACCTTACCACTCCGTATTCACAATAGCACTTATACTGTCTCATAACTGGTCAACAGTCATGTGGCAAATGCCTCATCTTCTCTATGAGACTGAATTCCTTTAGAGCCTGAACCATGTTTTAAACCCTATTCTGTAGCTCCCTGAAAAACTAGGTCTTCAGGGTTAAGCACTTAATAAGCCTCCAAGGAATACTTAAAAATCATTAGAAATTAGAGTAAAAATGGAAATCTGTCCATAGCTATTTCCTTTATTTCACATCAGTGGAATTATTTCTTTAAAAGAAAATCCTCAAGAAATCTTAATTTGAAAAGTAGATAAATATAGAGCTGCTATGGTTGAGGGGAGCAGGTAAGAGCCTAGAGCTTTATCATTTGTCCAGCCTTCTCTTTCAGACACCCCACTGTTACCCTAGGGCGACACCAGAGGTACTTCTGGGGAACCCAATTATACAAATAAAGAATTTGAAATTCAGAGGCTGTTTATAGGAATAGTAAATAACAAAATCAGGATTGGTGTCCCCAAATATTGCTCTTTGCTTGCATTATAGAAAGTGAATAAATAAATAAATTAGTTTAATAGCTTGCCTCAAGTTAAAAGTAGGATTCAAACAAGCGTCTCAAATGCTGAAGCTTGCATTCTTTCCACCATATCAGACCTCTTCTGGAGTAGAAATGTCAGAGTAAATAGAAGTAAAGAAATATGCTCAGAGAATTGTTTTTAATTTATGTATCCAAAACTCTTATAGCTTTTATCTCTTCTCTTTCTCTCCTCCCTCCCACCCTCTTTACCTCTTTGTGTTACTAGTTACAGTGTTAGTACAAGACAACTCTAAAGATGTTTATTAGCAAACAGCTACAGAGTGATCCTCTAGAAGCTAATTTTGAATTACAGGATCGATATTCATTGAAAGCATATTTTATAGACTTAACAAGTGGTGGAGACACAAGACAGCATCCACTATTTCTTAATTTTAATTTTTCCTGCAAACAGGATGTCTCAGCCAGCAGAATTCTAACACTGCCTTTGTGGGATGGGGGGATATTCCAACAGGTGTCACTTAGTAGTGTTAATGGAATCAGGCTGCAGACATTACTTTGGGAGAGTCTTTGCAGAACATTTTGTGACATACTACATTTTTTGTACCCCAGTTTAAATTTATCTAGAAATGCTGCAGACTTTTAAAAATTAAGTGAAATGCCTTCTTCAATGGAATATAAAACATATCCATTCTGGGAGAGGCTTAAGTGCTAATTATAAGTTCTGCAGTCTAAATTCTCTACATTACAGAAACTGTGACTATTCAGGTACATGAAAAGAATAATTATGTCATACATCTGCAGAATGTGTTTCAGTTTTATAACTTGCTTTTTTATGTCACGTTTTATTTAATTCTCATAGCAATCCTGCAATGTAAGTGGTAAGATCCTCACTTTAAAGATGAGGAATTTAGGGATCACAGGACTTATCCAACTTTATAAAACCTCCAGCTGATGTGTCATAAGGACTGTATGTTGAGAGAAAAATATTTCTTAATATCATATTATTTATTATGATGAGCATATTTTTTCCCTTCCCAGGTAGAAATTCCCCAGGTCTTACAACTTTAGTGTTTTCTAATTAGCATTGATTGCTAAACCAATGGAATTCATAAATGGTTTTCCAGGTACTCAGAGGGAACTGATAATCAAAATAAAACAATGTACTGTATATAGCAATCCGTAGTTGATAGAGTACATTTATTTACAGTGTCATATTGAATCCTCCAAACAATCCTGGGAAGCAGGTAGTATGGAATCTTGTCCAGATTTTATAGACAAGTTGGTTAAGTGACCTAGTAAAAGTTGCATAGTCACAGATTCTAAGAAAAGAGACATAAAAGTAGTCTTAGTGTCAAGTCCAGAGATCCCTGTGTAAACTGCTGAAGACGTTATTTGGCATATGGTTAAGTGTTTAATACATAGTAGTTGTAATTTTTTATTACTTTTATTGATATTCTCTACATCAAACTGATTTGTAAGTATACCTCTCCTTGGCCAACTTGGCTGATGTCTACAAACCTAGCTAGTGAGCCCATTTGTTAGTCTTCCTAATAAACCATATGGCTACAAACAATTAAACATAAGTCTGGATGCTGGAAGCTGAATTTGAATAGACGATTTATTGAGTGGTCAGCTGGGAAACTTTGCAAGCAGAAGTGGATTTTATTTTACAATGTGGTGAACTCTGAAGCTATCATTTTATGCTTCCTAACCAAGATAGTCTTTAGGTTTTATTAATTTTCTCAAGGATGCAGGGGTGGAGCAAAGATGCCACAGAGACCACTAATAATCTTTGAGTCTTTGGGGTACTATAAAATAAAAGTTATAGTGATATGGAGGCAGTTTTGAATAACCATTGAACTGAGGAATTGGGAAATTATTCAAGATTGTTCCTGCAGGACAGAACACCTCATATCTTTGTTTAATCCAGAACTTTCAAACATAACTATAAGTTATATCTGTCATTTATTGTGTGCTTACGTGTGTTGACCACTATGCTCAGTAAACTGTATGCAGAGAGACCATATATCCAGGAGTGCCTGGGATAATGCCAATATAACCTATCCATTCTTGCATAAATATTAGTAAAGTCTTTTATTCTCAGAAGTGCCTCAGAAAAAATAGAGGAATAGATAGATGGATAGAAGTATGATAAAAGAATTTAGCAAAATATCAATAATAGAGTCTAAGTCAGAGATATGTATGTTCATAGATAAAAGTTCTTTCAAATTTTCTGTCTGAGTGTTTTCATAATAAAATGTTAAGGAAAAAGTATCCTGGTTTGGATGACAAATTATGTGGTTACTCAACTTGTGAATGATCTCATTTAGTATTTAAAATCACCCTATATGTTAGATACAATTATTAGCTATACTCTACAGGTGATAAAACAGAGGCACTGAGAGGTTAAGAAAGTGGCCCAGAATTGCACACCTAGTAGATGGGATGGACACTCAGCAGTGCACTTGCAGAATTCATGCGCTTGGAAGCAATGCAATACTTTCCCCAAGTTTACTGTAGTGGTCACGGTAAACATCTTTTCTTGTAAGAGCTATTTCAATTCTACAGAATCATTGTTTCCCAGAATACATTTTAGGAAACATTGTCATAGAGAGAAGCAGAGGGGAAAGGAACTCACCTTTGTTTGTTTGTGGTTTTACTACTAATAGCTACCTTTTATTGATTAACTTTCTGTTAAACACTTTATATATCTAACTCATTTACTCAAAGTGCCATTAAAATAGATATTAATTTCTTTATTTTATGTTAAAAATTGCATGCAGAACTATTAAAGTCATGTATCTATGGTCACGGATCTAGTAAGTTTCCAAGCTGGGATTGAAACTCAGGAATTGCTTTCTTCTCCCCTCTGCCTTCCTCATCCCTGAAATTGCTTTTTATTGACTCATCTACTCTTCCTTCTGTGATGAGTATAGACTAAAAAAGGAATACACACGCTTGAAGAAAGGCTCTGGATATTATGGGCAAATGTTAATACTGATGCAAACACATAGTATACCATTGGAATAATTTATAAATTTTTTTCAGTAATGCAACATTTTTTAGAAGACAATGAGGGTAAACATTAAGCATTTTTTAGTTTGATGCAATAGATTCTATGATACTACATTTATCCAAATCTATTTGACATTATTTATTGAGCACTTGTTACATGAGGGAGCTAAAACCTCATTACGCTTAGTCTCTCTTCATGGGAAAGACATAGAAATTATATTTACTGATTTTCTACTTTGTTCCAGGTGCTATGCCCTTCTCTGCCTTAGTTCCCTTATCTGCAAAATGTACATAACAATAGTCCCAATCTTACAGGGTAGTAGCTGCAGGTAACAGCTGCAAAGCACCTAGAACAGTGCTGGCCACATATTAAGATTTCCTTCATCCACATATTTATTTATTCCACCAATAGTTATTAGGCATGCACTGTGTGCTAAGCATCATTCTGTGTGCTGAGGATATAGCAGTGAACAAAATAGACAAAGGCCCTGCCTTCCTGAAGCTTATGTTTTGGTGAAAGAATCAGACAATACTTGAGTGAGCAAGTAGGTATGTAACAGGTGAGAGATTCGTCAGGATTATCTAGATTGTGCTGAAATAAAAAATAACCCCAGATCTCAGTGGCTTAACTCAATGAAAGTTTGTTCCTCTCTCACACTACATGTTTAAAGCAGATTAGTGGGGAGGATCTGAAATTCATTTACCTAGGCATTCAGAAGAGGCTTCATCTTGACACAAGGGCCACCATCTTCAAAAGGAACGTGGGGAAGTGTGTACTCGCTCTTAAACCCACAAGTCACACACCACGTTTCACTGGCAAAAGCAAGTCCTATGTTTGAGCCTAATGTCAAAGGGAGTAGGGGAGTACAATATCCCCCCCCCCCCGGCATGCTTGGAAACGACTGTAAAATAGCCCTGAGGGTGATCACATATAGTGATGGAAGACCTGGACAAGAAATTAGGCAAGATAGCGGGAATAGGGAACGCTGGGGGAGAGGATACTGTTTTATACAGAGCAGTCACTCACGGAGTGAGTGATAAGATGACATTTCAGTGCCAGTATGAAGAAAGTAAAGGAGTAGGTGATCTGGGAGAAGAGTTTTCTAGTCCAAGAAGACAGCCAAGGTAAAGGCAGGGGCATTTTTGACATGTTTGAAAAACAGCAAGAAGGTCTGGGTGATTGAAATTCAGGAAGCAAGGGAGAGAAGGTCAATGAGAGAGTAGAGTATTCGATAAGTTAGAGCCACCAAGGTCATTGTGAGGACTTTGGCTGAGTGGGATTGGCGGGCTTTGGAATTTGGAAATGAGAGATGTGATCTGACTTACATGTTGACAGGATCTCTCTGGTTGCTGTGTGAGAAAGGAGGCTATTGAGTTATTCAGCAGAGAGATGATGCTGAGTTGGATCAGAGCCGTAGTGGTGGGAAAAGGAGAGATTATAGATATATTTTGGAAGTAGAGTCAAGAGGATTTGCTCACAGGCCAAATGAGGGTTTCAAAGAGAGAAAGGGGTCAAGGACAAATTTAAAGTTTTTAAACTGAGCAGCTGTAAGGATGAAGTTTTAATCTAAAAAAGGTGGAAACTTTGAGATGAGCACTTACAAAATGAAATATTATTGTGTTAATACTATTATTATTTAACCTTTATAGTTGGCTCTATTAAGAATACCTTACTAGCCTCATTTAAAAAAAATACAAAATTAAAAAAAAATACAAAATTGATTCTCAGTAATGTTAAGTGGCTTACCCAGGGAAATAGTTACAGATCATTTGGTTCCTAATTCCAAGAGAGATAAGATACACAGAAAATTACAAAGCATATTCCTTCTATTCTTATGATTTGGTGATTAAGTGGATTCTGATGTATTTCTAACTTTTATATCATACAGGCTAAATTGCTTTAACTATGAGTAAAATTCCAAATGCAGAATTTTTAAAGGAGTTGGTATAAAACCACTAAAAAAGAACTTGAGGCTGTTATCAAGTGTATCAGTGTAAAATAACTGCCAGCACCACCGCTCTCCACAAAATGTAAAAATTATACCTAAATCTGGGCCATGTATATCTGCACATCAGGTCAAGGCACGTAGCCAGATCAGCAGAATGAATTGGGGTTTCATTTTAATATTACAAATCAATATTAAAGAAGCAATGTTTATGTATCATATATACTTATATGCATTATCTTTGAGTATATGTATTTTTATATGTTATATTACATATTAATATAATATGCATATTATTAACATATCACACTATATACAATATAATAAATATAAAATATATATCACTCCTTCTCCTCCAGTCTAACCAACTCTTGGCATCCCAGAATTTTTCATTCTGAGTTATAGCAACACAGACTCCCAAATGCTCTCCTTTTTCTCTAAAATGCCTTTCCCCTAACTTCCGTTAACTTTAATGAAGTCTTGCTCATCCTTCAAGATTTAGATGAGGGCCATCTCTTTTTAAAAAGCCTTCCAAAATGGTTTCTCCAGTGGAGGTCTGGTATCTCTCATCTGGGATTTCATAGTACCTTTAGTATGCTTTGCTCAGCAGTTAGCATTCTGCACTGTAATTAGTAATTTAATTTCCATCTCTCCCACTAGACTGTAAGCTTTTGGAGGTTGCTTCATCTTAACTGCCTCCATATCCCAGGCACCTAAGCAAAGTGTTTGCACAAATAGGAACTCAATAATTATGTATTGAATTAATAAGTAAATGATATTTTTTTTTTTTGAGTAAAAGTCTTCACTGACAATGTTTGCAGGGGCTGAAATAGAAAATCTAGAACAGAAATAGAAAATGTAATTTTTTTCTTATGGCAAGTCTGGTCAGTTGATAATAATAGCCTCAAGTTTCAAATGAAAAAGGTATTTTGTGACTCTTTCTGCACTAGGTTGGAAGAAAGAGGCATGGTTAATAGGTGATGCCTATGCTATATGAGAGAGAGGAGTGGAGGCATTTATTTTAAGTTGTTTGACTTCCCTGGCATGAATACTGGGCTGAATTCATGTAACTCTGAAGACTTGTATGGAAAGTTTATTTTCTGATTGAATGCCTACCATCAACTTATTTATATAAACAGTTGCTACTGTGATTCAGAGGAGGACCTATTGCTAATTTCATTGCTGAGCAAGTTTTTCTGCTTGACTTGTAATCTCTTGAAAGGGAGTATTTCTAAAGAAAGTACAAACTGAGCTGTTGCTTCGACATAAGTCTAGGTCTCTCAAGCAGTAGCAGGCACACCTAGAAATATTATTTCATCTTGTTTTAGGTTCTTGCTGTGCTTTTGGAGGCCCATTTAAGAGATTTCATGGGAAACAGAGATTTATCTTCAATGGTTTCAAACTTTTTCTGAAGTTTATATTCTGAAGAATATAAAATGAAGCAAAAGTCCAAGAAGGCAGGCAATTTTTAAAATTACACCAACTTTTTCCTGTTAGTGTTGTACCTGCTGTTTCTTCCTCTTCTAAAAAGCTAACTGTGTAAAACCTAATTAAAATAGTTACCATTTTATCAAACGGTTGCCAGTGCCAGGCACTGTGTTGTGCTATGTATGTATGCATGTGTGCATGTGTGTGTGTGTGCGTGTGTTTGTACTTTTATACTTTGAATACATGTACATAGAAATTCTTTCTCTGTATCTAATCAGCATAAGATTGCTAGCAGGCTTATTTTAGGAAAGACTCTCCTTTATTCTGGGATTATATCATTCCCATTTTCTCTCTTGATGTTAAAATGCCTTTTGTTTTACTAAATAGTGGAAATATTAATAGAAGATGGTAGGGGATTTTTATAGCTCCCTTACTTGGCAAAGTCAAAAGTAGGTAATCCTATATTTTCCTTTTCTGCTGTCTCATAGTCTTTTTCCTTTTATCATCATCATCACCATCATCATCATCATCATTTTAATCTGACTTGACTGTGAATACTGAACAAAGACACTCTCAATGAATCAGTGAGACTGAGCACCTTTGTGCATTTTCCTCACTTTTTTCTGTTAACTAGCATTGGGTCAGCATATGAGACTCAGATTTTTCTGAAATTATTTCTTGGCTTTTGAGGAACACATAAAAATCAGTTTTACAAGGCGATAACCAACAAATCCACGAGAGCTCATCTCAGGAGGAGACCTTTGCCTGTAGTTCTGGAACCCTTGGCCTGAGCCTGTAATTCAGGGTCATCGGGTACTCAGGAGTCCAGAAATTATGTAAGGCTTTTCCAAACACAAATTGTGAAATTACTTTGACCGTCTCATTATCTCATGACTTCACCTGGCACCTAAATGGATGGAGTCCTGTGATTCTTTACTGTGATGAGAATTTAATGTTGGAAAAAAAATTAAATACAGCTAATAAAGGAGATTTAATGAGAAGATTTAGAAAACCTCTAGTGCCGTGTTGATAAAGATGTTGCCTCCACGTTGGACCTAACTGAAAATCAAATGTAGCCCCTTGGCCTCTCATTTCAGACATCTGTGTAAACATTGGGTACGTTTGTATGTTTGGTCATAGATTTAACAGACAGAAATAGAATTAATATGAACGGTATTGTGAAGGAAAGCCTTTTATGTGGATACTCATAAAGTAAATGCTTTTTAAAATAAGCATCGTGGTTATTTAAATGGAAGCCTTCATATGAGCCGTTTCCAGACTCCTTACCAATAAAAATATTCATCAAATCATAGTTTCATTGTTTGTTTTCCAACCTGTTGTGAAAACTTCACAGAACTTTTGTACTTGAAATAATTCCAAAATACTGCAACGCCTCAAGTTCCTAAACCCCTTATTTTTTTAGTCTAAATCAATGGAGATTATTTTGTTCTTTAGATGAAGAATCTAATTAAGCATGGTGATATCTCTATTGCTTCATTATATTAAAGTAATGTTTCTCAAACTTTTTGGCTTCAGGATCCCTTTACACTCTTAAAAATTATTGAAGACCTCAAAGAGCTTTTGTTATGTGGGTCATATCTATTGATACTTTCTATAGTGTAAATTAAAACTAACAAGTTAACAATATATATTTATTCATTTAAAAATTACAATAAGAAACTCATTATATGTTAACATTAATAAAATTTTTAAATAAGATAAGGATGTATTTTCCAAAACAAACAAATAAAATAATAGTGAGGACAGTAGAGCTATTTTAAAATCTTCTTATCCTTTTTAGCACCTGCTTAGTGGAAGACGGCTGAGTTCTCATAGCTGGTTCTGCCCTCAATCCATTGCAGTACGTGGTTTTGATTGCATTTTGATGCATTTGATTGCATTGCTGCACCACACAGCATCACACAGTTAGCAAAAGGAAGAGTACTTTAATAGACTTTTGAGATTATTGAGGATATTCTTGCCTAATGCCTAATATTATTTTAAAGTTCTGCTGCTGGTGTGCTATTCTGTTCCACTAGTGCTGTAGCTTGCTTTAAGTATTTTACATATATAATTGAGGATATTCTTCTTTGATACTACACCAAAACTTGACAGGTGGTATTTTGTATATTAAAGTATACTGGTCTATCTTTGAGTGAATCCATTATCTACGCATAATTTTGTAACACCATCAGTGGCTATTTGGTAAATATTAGTTTACCGAGATATGTAGCTAGCTCTCCTAAATATTGACTCATTCCATTACACAACATGAACAATTATACCTATGAATGTTACCACTTATTTTTTTAAAAAGTCTTTAAGTTTTGGGGAACTTTCAAGTTCACAATGGGGGGTACAACTTTTCTAAAATTCTAATATTTGCTTGTAAGCCGAAAGGCTTTTAATTGACAACAAATGCTGCTGGTTGGTTTCCTTAAAGTGGCAGGCTTGCTTCATTCACTTTTGAGAAAATCCCTGCTTGACACCCAAGTCTGAATAACTGTAGTTTGTCAGTCATTCTTTCAAGTAAAAATAATACTCCATGGAAACAAAGAAGCTAATTCAGCCTGCAACTCAATTACACAGATGCTTTTTCTCAAGACAACTTTAGTATATAGCATAAGGGCTTTATGCATACTTCCCATTTTATCACACAGGATATTAAAAATATATATATATGAGGGTTGAATTTTAATAAGATTGATAAATTTTATTGCTTCATCAAGGACAGTATTAAGTGAAACTGGCTTTGTTTTTGTGAGTTCATTTAGTGAAGAATATAACTACTAGTACAGATTAGTGTCATGTTAAAGTGCAGTTTTACTCACTATTACTTTTCCACTATTAGTGCAAATATCAACACAATGAAAATGTAAATAACATAGTAGTGTTGTTATGAAAATTGTTCTGACCTTGTGCCTGAAAAGTTATTAGGTTCCTCTCTGGAACCTCAGATCATACTTTGAGAACCTTCATATCTGAGGTGTGACTAGCTCCAGGCTAAATTTTGAAGTAGGTAAGGATGGCCTTTGGTACCCAACCTCTCTCACTGTACATTCCCTCACACCCCCCAGAACTCTTGGTAGGGCAAATGCACAGAATCTCAAGTAGTATCCCTGGGAGAAATACTACCTTTGGCGTCATCAGTTATGAGCATTCCCCCATTTGAAAATATATTTCCTGTACATTTCATTCTGAGGGATGCACCTCCCCAGGAAGTATCTGGGCATCCTGACTTAAGATCTCATGTTAACAGCTTCCTTTGTGACTGTGATATTCATCACTAATAAAATTTCATATGTTATGCTCACAAAGGCAAACACCTGTTAATATTTTAATACAAGAAATGAATGTCTAATAAAAAATATCTAGTATCAGTGTTAAAGTATAATTTTCAACAAGTTAAAAACATGGCTCTCATACGAATATATACTAAGCGTGTAGCAAAGATTTATTTACCTCATTAATAAGGGAACTGGCATGTAGGATAAATCTAGCTCAAAGGAAAAATGAGGAAAAAAATTACATATATATAGTTAGTAGAAAAAAAGAATGCTAACACGAGGCTGCAAAATTAGATTCAAAACTGATTAATGTCCTGCAGTACAATAAAATCTCAACCTGTGGATTTATATTTCCTTCTGGACAGAAATTATTTGCATCTCTACTGGACAAAAATAATTTGCAGCTTATCCATCTTCTGCAAGTTAAGATCTAGCTTTACCAAGTCCAGGCACTAATAAAGACAATTAGAAAGTCAAATAGAGTTGCCTTTCCCTAGAGCAAATATTGACCCTCCTGTGGGCTTGTTCAATAATACGGCTGTAGCTGTATGACTTTGAAAAGAAATGCTATAATCTTTTTGCCTTATTTCCAAATTTTGGATTGTTTTTTCTGAAATTGGCAAAAACAAACAACAAACAGACAAACTATGGAGAGGGATACTTGGGGGGAAGATCTTCCCAGGTTCTAAAAATGATAATTAAGTGTGGAATATTTATAAAATATTTATTGAATCTACTTTCTGACAAACATGTATAAAGAGATTTCATGTAATGGTTTTTATTATTTTCAGAAAACCTCACGAGGTAGGTATTATTTTACAGAGGAGGGAAAAAAAACCAGGGGGTTACTAAGTTATATAAAGTAATACAACTAGTGAGTAATACAGCAAAGATTCAAATACAATGTCTTTTAACCAACATCGTACAGTGCTACCTAAATTGCTCTACTCATTTCAGATTATATAGGGGATTATTTTGCAAATATCACTCTTTTGTCTCTGGCAAAAAAACTTTCTTCATTCATTTTATAAAATAATATTTTTTTCTGATTTTAAAAATATCATAAGGTCATTATAGAAGATACGACAATAAAAAGAAAAATTAAACTCTCTCAAAAATTCTACCACCCAGACACAAGCCCAGTTAATATTTCGATGTGTTTCCTAGCAGTTCTTATTAATGTACAAGTTTATGTGTACATGCTGTAAATTGAACTGATCTATAAGCACTGGTGTAATTACAATATTGCATAGATAAATGATAGTATTTTTGATTGGTCCCCTATTCTTGGGTATTTAGATTGTTTTCAATATGTAATAGTATAAACAATCTTTTAATAAAAGTATCATTTAGTCTTCCTGTTAACTCAGGGAATGGGCACTATGATTATTTGTTGTTCTTAGTCGAGGAAGATAAGTAACTTACACAAGGACACATCTGGCAAGGGCAGAGCTGGGGTGAGCCCTTAGAAAATCAAACCTAGATTTTCAAGCACTTTTGGAGCAGTAACCTGGGTTTAGATTTTTTTTTTTCTTTTTCTCCATGCTATTTTCCAAGGACTCAGACTCAGAGGCTGTGGGACAATCTGATGGTCATTGTAATGTCCACATGCATATTTAAAGTTGCATTTACTGCCATGATTGGCAAGATCTTGCTTTCTCGAGAGAAAATCCAAGCTCTCCCCCTTACACAAGGTAAGGCAGCATCTACTTTGCTCTTCTAAGGCAATAAATCAGGCGTTGGGAGGTGGTACTTCATAAATATGCATGCCATATGCTGCCATTCACAATCCACAGGTGTGTTTTATCAGATTATTAATACTTCTCAACAGACACAAAGCTTCAGTCTGCCCGTGTTATAAAACTCTCTCTTTGAGAAGAACGATTTGTTTATTAGATCAAAAGAAAAATTATCTTCAGTTTTGACATATACAACATATGGAATTGCACTGCAATACTAGGCAAAACAAGAACTCAGCCACAGCTGTTAACACACCAAATTCCACCAAATGTTCTAGATTTGGGGAGTGTTCAAAACTTCTTTAGTGCAAATAAGATGTTAAAATATATTAATCTTACCAGAGCGGTTGTAAATTCATGTAATTTTTTGTCCCCAGGCACTGAAGAGCAGATGTTATCTATATGCTAAATCTAACACACCCTTTAATAATGTAAATAAATTTGTTTTCTTATGCAAAGAGGGTTTTCTCCTTACTGTTTAGAGCCTCTGTGCCACCTTCTGAGATTGTATTTCCTAGGCTTTTGTCAGTTCGACTCATTCTTTTTAGTTTATTTTTTCAAAAATGTTTCCATAGCATCTCTATTGTTGAGTGGATTACTGAAAAAAGTAAACAAGGGTATTTTTGAAAAGGGCTCATGTATCTGCTTTGAAAGATATGCTGAGGTCAGAAGGGTCTTTTTAATAGTCTGGATATACACAATCTTCTGCTTATTAAAAGCAAAAAAACAAACAGAAAATGATCATCATCAACAACAACAAACTATTTTTTTCTAGACAGCCTTCAGTACAAATGTTCATTATTTTGAAAATGTTCTTCTTGTGGAAGCAATAGAAATTTTGACATAATTAGTGACAAACTCTGACATTCGTTTTCACAGGCCTGATGTCATTCCCATAAGTATTTTCAGCTGTTTATGGCATTTTATATCTGACCAAATGTGAAAGGAAAGCTTATATTTGGCCCCTAGTTTGGAGGAGCTATTAAAGACAGAAAAAAGAAAAAAAGGCGCATATACATTTCCCAATGTACTTCTGAGGCTGCCTTCAGAATTAATGCAGTGAGGAAAACATTTTATTGCTCTTATGATTGAAAATAGCAAATTCCTAGCGATGTTGATGCATTTGTGCCATGACCAGAACTTCTTTGTACCAGGCCAGGCAGGAAAGCTGCTTCCTGAGAGGTGTCAGGAGCTCCAGTGGTCCCGGGTTAGTCCCTAAACTGTGGCATAAAGCACTGGGAAGTTAGAAAGCCAGGCTTGGAGCAACAGCGGGCAGGCACCCTCTGGCTTGAATCCTGAGGCCTTGGGCTTGTGAAGAAATGCATAACAAAACAAAGAAAGAAAGAAAAATAAAGCAAAGGCCTCTCCTGGCTATTGTCCCTAGAGTTTGACTGGGGCTACACGGATTCTGGGTCCCCCAAAACCACAACATAACGGCAAAACTTGGTAACATCTTTGTACCTGAGAAACTCAAAAGAATTAAAAAGGGGGGCATAATCTGCTCCCAAAGAGTCTAAACAGCCTTCTCTTTGATTCACCATACACCAGACATCACCAGATGTTTGTAGTCCAACCCCCCATCTTTTCACGTTAATAGACATACACAGATTCCCCCACAGAAACAAAGCCCTTTCAACGCCTCTAATGTAGAGATGGGGATCATGTGGCAATATTTAGGCCTTGGATAATGTGGCTGGGAGTGCTATTTTATTTTGGGGAGAAAGAGAAGAAAAAGTGATGGGACTTTGCACTTCTCAGCCTTCTGTATCTCCCTGAGCAAAGCCTCCTTTCCTTCTAAGGACTGTGACTCCGGTTGGATTCTATGTTGCAAGGAGCTCTATGCTTTGCACCATAGACAGTGGGGAGATGTGAGGACTAGTCCTAGATTTGTCACTTTCTAGTTGTGTGTTTTTGATTAGGAAGCACCTTTCCCAACTTTAACCCTTAGCCTGCCTTCTTATTGAATGAGGCATTCAGATGAGATGTTTTTTGTGTAATAGTTCTTTCTGGATCTAGCATCCCACAATGGGTACTACTGCCCCATTCTGAGTGTCTCTCCATCTTGTCACTTTCTGCTAAGTCATTGAGGCCACATATTACAGAGGCTCCTGGGATGGAATCCGGGCTCTGTAGGTTACCAGGAATTTATTAATATCTCAACACATCACTTGTTCTCTAGATAAGGCTCAGCTTGCTTTCTTGTGAAATGGGACTGACTAGTCTTCCAATTTCATAGGAATGGTGTGTGATGAAATGAGGTCACACACGTGAAGAGCTTAGAAAAGTTCCTGGAACATTTTAAGCATTAAATAAATGTTAGCTGTTGCTATTTTTATGTAAGATAATATATGTTGGGCACCTAGCACCATGCCTGGAATATAGAAAGCAACTAAGAAACATTAACCATTTATTATTATTATTGTCATCTGCAGGAAGGTAAGGTTTTATTTTTAAACTTTTCAACAGTATTTTTGGTTTGAAGAAACATATTTTTCTTCATCCCTCTGGAGGCATCTAAAGATGAAGGGATTTCTACTACCTTCCTCTTGCTTCACTAGAGAGAACATGCTAACTGCAGAAAATAATTCTGCAAATAATTCTTTGGTGTTCGTACTTTGACCTGGACACAGAACAGAGTATTCTTCCCTCTCTCTTTTTCTTTTTTTTCCCTATTGTGCACCCTCAGGCAGTCAGTAAACAGAGGCTCAAATGACTTCAATTTGAAGACAACCTCCAGCAGCTCCTGATGGCTGCTTCTACTGTAGTCTAGGCTAGGAAACGATTGCTGTTAACATGAAAGCAAGAGCAGATGATTCATTAATCTACCCAAAGTAGCTAAGTGAAGCAGCTATTAGGAGAAGCTAACCAAAGGCATGGGAAAATAGGAGAAAGATTGTGTATCAGGATAGATGAATACATAGCGTATTAGTCTGCTCTGGCTGCCATAACAAAATACCACAGCCTGGGTGGCTTGAACAACAGAAATGTATTTTCTCACAGTCTGAAAGCTGGAAGTCCAACATCAAGGTGCTGGTGGGTTTTGTTTCGGGTGAGGCCTCTCCCTGGCTTTTAGGTGGCTGCCTTCTTGCTGTGTCCTACAGGGCCTTTCCTCTGTTCACACAGGGAATGGGAGTAAAGAGAGCCCTGGTGTCTCTTCCTTTTCTTATAAGGACACTAGTTCTATCAGATTTAGGTCTCATCCTCATGACCTTATTTAACTTTAATTATCCCTCTAAAGGTCCTATCTCTAAATACAGTCACATTGGGGTTTAGGTTTCCAAAGTAGGAATTTTGTGAGGACATTATTCAGTCTGTAACACATAGATAGTTATATGTTAAGTAATAACTATTTGAAGCAGATGTGGTCCCGGTATTCTGTCACTGTAGTCTCATAATTTGGTAGAAATAGGCAAAGTCTGTTTTTACCTTCCTCGGGAGTTCTGCCATGAATCCTCTGATTTTGTCATTATCATCTACCATGTGCGGTCATTATCCTAAGTACCTATCTCCTTTGTAGTCTTTTACTTACTCATGTTGGTGTTTGTTATTATTCAATTAATGCCTGTCTCTGTCTGCTGGACTCTGTTGAGCCTGATCTCCAGGCCCTGTGAGTGCCGTAGCTTTGTGTCTTGCCCTTGACTGGTCACAGTACACGGCATGCAGAAAGTGCCTCAGATACTTGGCCTTGTTACTTCCTATACGCCAAGCACATTCCTACCTTAGAACCTCTGCACTTGAAGTTGCTCTGCTTAGACTGCTCTTTCTCCAGATATCAGTGGAGCTGATACACTTCTGACAAATCTCTACTCAACTGCTACCTCTTCTGAAGCCTTTCCTGACTGCATTATCAAAACCTGTTTTATGTTCTTCTGAACTGTATATTCCTTCATTAAACTTTTACATAGCTAACCTTGAGCTATGTCTAATTAGTTTCATTATTGTCTGTCTCCTGATTTAGAAATTCAGCTTCAAGAAGGCATGGCGGGCTGGGCCCAGTGGCTCATGCTTATAATCCCAGTGCTTTGCAGGGCAAGGTGGAAGGATCACTTGAGGCCAGGAGTTTGAGACCAGCCAGGGCAACATGTGAGACCCCAGTTTCTACAAAAAAAAAAAAAAAAAAGGAAAAAATTAGCCAGCTTGGTAGTGTACACCTGTAATTCCAATTACTTGGGAGGCTGAGGCAGGAGGATTACTTGAGCCCTGGGGGTTTGAGGCTTCAGTGATATCTATGATTGTACCACTGTCCTGGGTGACAGCGTGAGACCCTGTCTCTATTAAAAAAAAAAAAAAAGAGGGTAAAATAACTTCTTTTCCTTTGGATAGATACCCAGTAGTGGGATTGCTGGATCGAATGGTAGAATGGTAGGTCTACTTTTAGTTCTTTGGAAATCTTCCTACTGTTTTCCATAGAAGTTGTACTAATTTGCCATCCCACCAACAGTGTATAGGCATTCCTTTCTCTCTACATCTATATCAGAATCAATTGTTTTTGGACTTTTTAATAAAAGCCATTCTAACTGGGGTAAGATCATATCTCACTGTGGTTTTAATGTGTATTTCCCTGATAATTAGTGACATTGAACATTTTTTCATATGTTTATTGGCCATTTGTCTGTCGTCTTTTGAAAAGCTTCTGTTCACGTCTTTTGCATAGGGTTGTTTGATTTTTTTCTTGCTGATTTGCTTGAGTTCTTTGTAGATTCTGATTATTATCCCTTTATAGGGTGTATAGGTTGTGAATATTTTCTCCCATTCTGTAGGTTGTTCATTTGTTCTGTTGATTATTTCCTTAGCTGTGCAGAAGCTTTTTAATTTAATCAGTCCCGTGTATTTATTTTTGTTGTTGCTGTGATTGCCACTGGGGTCTTCTTCATAAATTATTTGCATAGGCTGATATCTAGACGACAACTGCACATGAATGTTTATTGCAGCACAATTCACAATTGCAATCAACCCAAATGCCCATCAAGTCATGAGTGGATTAACAAAATGAGGTATATGGATGTCATGGAATACTAGTCAGCCACGAAGAAGGATTTCACTTAGGAGACAATTATCCTAAGTGAAATATCTAAAGAATGGGAAAACAAATACCACATGTACTCACTATTAAGTTGGAACTAACTGATGAGCACACATGTGCATAGAGGGAAGTATAGCTCAATGGAAATGAACCATGGGGCAGGAGGAAGGAGGGAATGAGCAAAAACCTACCTAACAGGTACAATGCACGCTATCTGGGTGATAGGCACACTTATAACCCTGAATCAAGCATTATAAAATGATCCTTATAACCAAAAACATTTGTACTTTCGTGATACTTTGAAATAAAAAATAAATAAAATTTAGTATATATTCATTTAAAAAAAGAGGGTAGAACATTTGTCTACTTTATTCACTGCTGTTTTGTTCTGCTCACCAAGTACAGAGCTTGGAATGTAGAACACACTCAATAACTAACATTGGACAAATGAACGAATGATCACGTGATTAGATGAACAAGTGACATGTTTTGAATTTAGCTCTTACAGAATGGGGAAATTGGTTTACAAGAATAAGGAATACATTAATTTTCCTCCCAGGAACACACACTCCTCCTCTACTTCCTAGACTCTGCCTATGCATCTTTTAGTTTCCCAGGAAACCTTATCTGATCCCTGAAGTTGAGAACAGGTCACTTCCATGTATTTTCCTATTACAGTGAACAAACCGCTGACACATGCATCATATTCCTCTGATTTTTTCCCACTACTTACTTGAATATACACTACATGGACCAGGATTGTGGGCAAAGCAATTGCTGAATGAGTGCTGAGGCTTAGTAAAATTGGGAAAAGTTCTTCTAAGACATAATCACCTCAAGTAATATATTTTCCTAGCTTAAATTAAAGATTCTATGGGACCATTCTCTGCCACTTTTAGGACTATTTATGGAGGTGAGTTCTCACCCAACAAGTCCTACATTATAAGGTTTCACATAAAAGCATAACACCAGAGAAAACAGAACACTTGTTGGAGTAAAGTGTTGGGGCTTCCAATAATCCCAAAAAAGAGATATGCTAATTAGTTTAGGTTAAAAGGACTTGAAATAAAAAAAAAAAAACTCTTTGTAATAAAAAATATATTAAAAGTATTCCTACCTGGGATCTTGTTCCAGGTACCCTATTAAGAACGTTATGCCCTATTTCTCATTTAATCCTTAAACCCTAAAGTAGATAGTATTATTATTAGACACACATGAGGAAATTGACATTCAGAGAGATTAAATGACTTACCCAAGATTGTAGGCCAACTGAATGACATAGCTTAGACTCTAATCTATGTCTATCTGATCCCAAAACCTATTTGTCTCATCAATGCTACTCAAGGCATTGGCTTGTTTATATGTTCTATGTCATACAAAACCTAAGAGAAGTTACTTGATTCAACAAGTGTGTCTGCAAAGTCTTGAAGCAGTAGAACACTTAGGCCCTAAGAGGACATGGGGCGCCAAAAGTGGATTTAGAATTCCTAGTAACCTCTGTATCTTATAGTTGTCTTCCTCAATAGAGGCAAAATCTAAGTGCATTGGACCTGGTCTTTAAGGTTATCTCATTCAATGCCTCTATTTTAGAGATGATGAAACTGAAGTTTGAGGGATGATGTAATCTCTCCAAGGTCGTCCACATAAGTTGTAGCATAACTAGCCCAGTGCATTCACTACTGTTGAAAGATAGAGAAAAAAAGAAAGATAACAATCTGTTGACAGCTTGAAATGAACACAATTGAAAATAATTATCAAACTGGTTTACAGATAGCCAAATATGCTTGATTAGATCTACCACTGGGCATTAGATGCTTGTGCTATAACTTAGTAGGAATGGAGCTATATATTTTAACTTCAGTCTATGCATTTGATAGTTTTTTGAAACCATTAAAAAATAAAGATTTATTTGACCATGACTCATGCTAAGGTAGTTTATGAGATGATGATAAAAATGATAAGGCCATATTAAAGAATGATGTATAGATACGCTTCGGGAGTTCTGCTGAATCAATAGTGGATACTTGGTTCTTGCCATTATGTAATTTGTTATTTGACATCTTCATTGGGGAAATTTACTACCTGCCTAATCGGTAAACTCATAGCTAATAAGATTCAAAATGATGGGAAAATCAGTGTTTTGCATGTGCCACTTCATTAAATTTAATAAGATTATTATTAAGCCAAACATGGAGCCAGCTCCTAATAAGAGCCTAAAAAATGATACTGCTTGCCCTCCTTTAGGCTGTACTGAAAATAATTCGGATATAGATTCTCCCATCCACATTCGTAGGGGTGAGAAGTAAACTAGAGATAAAAACTGAAAAAAAGGACACCAAGATAAAAATGACATGCAAGCTACATAATCAGCACTATACTGATGTCAAACAACCTGAATGACACTGAAGAGGATATGCCATTATCTGACTGTAAAGTTTGTCTAAAAGAGTCAATGTTGCTCTTCCTCAAGTCTCTAATTACACGGCAGACTAAAATTATAATGAATTTTCTCCCTTCAACATGTACCTTGCTGAAATCATTCATTAAATGAGTTGTGGGATTTTCACTTATTGAACGTAATGTCTTAATGTGGTAAATATATTTATTTGCTGTACTGAAGTCCACTGGTTTTGCCAGCACTGGAGAATACAGCCAAGATTGCATCTCTGTATCTAGACCATCGTGATTGTATCCCTCCCTGCACTGGGGATGAGATGGCTTAGCCGGGGTGAAAGTTGCTTTTCTTACCTTCTTCATCTTTTCTCTAGCAATTGAGGAGTCCCTTAACTTCTCTGCTTTTAGTGTCCTCAGGCATAAAATACAGATACCAACCTCAAGGGCATTAAGGAAAAAATAAAAATAATAGATATAGCTTCTTAAGTATCTACCATGGGCAGTGTCCAAGTTAGAGACTTTGTATGTGTTGTTATATTTAATAATCACTATAACTCTGGGCAGTAAGCATTATTGTTACTATTTCATAGATAAGGAAAGTAAAGCTTAGCCACAAATAAATTAAGTGCTCGCATAAGGTCATTTGGTAGAATCAAAGTTTGAATTCAGATGTGTTATTGACAAAGGAAATATTGTTAGCCACTAATCTGCAGGATGCTGCCTCAAGTAACATATGTATAAAAAGGGTGATCAAAATCATTATAGAAGGTGTTTTTACAAGTTGTCCTATTTAATCCTCTCAACTCTGGGGATAGCTATCATAACATTTATTATTCACTTACTTTTTCTCTGGTGCCAGTATATATATATATATATATATATATATTTTTTTTTTTTTTCAGTGTGCCAAGGTAGAAACCAGAATACAGATGAAATCAAATTAGGTCTATAATATAAAATTATAATATCAGAAAATTGGAACTGCCTCATTGGATGTGAAAGAATGAGTTATGAAAGGAAATGGTGGTTTTTTTGTGATATCCATGCCAAAAGTTTATTTGAGGGCTTTGAGGATTTTCTTTGGATATATTGGGAAAGAACGGGTTAGAAGACAATGATCAAGGGTCAGCATATCTTTGCTCTACGGTAAAAGTTATAACTGGAGACATTTGCCTGATATGTCTTTGCTTTTTAAATAAATCTGAGGTGAGAGTTATGAGGAAGACTGAATATACTACTGTCTTATTTGGAGATGTAAATTTACAAATTAAAAAACCCTAAAAGATGCAGATGTTTTAGAGGGGAGTATTTTATATAGCAGACTTTATCATCACTTATTTTGATAAATATAAGTGGGACAAGTAGAAGCATTAAAAAAAAATGATTGTGATCAACTTACCATTATTATAGGTCTCTTTTAAAAGAGTGGTGGAAATATTGATATCATGGGGTGGAAAGTATAGGATGATTTCCAAAAGATGTAAAAGGTGAATCAGCATACAGACTATATCCTAGTCTAAAATATTCATAAAAACATATAAACATCAATTGGATTTCTACTTCTCAAGTCTCATAAAATATTTATACGTGCCCGTGTGTGTGTGTGTGTGTGTGTGTGTGTGCATGCACTGAGAAAGGTTTCAATACATTAATTCTTATTCTACCTAGATTTTTCTATATTTCCCTTGTCAAATTAGATTTTTCTTGAGAGAAATTATTACTTCTATAAAAATTGATTTTGTCCAGATTGGCAAAGTTCTTTGAAAAGTTTTTAATCATTGCCAACTGTTAAGGTATTTGCTCATACCTGTGGGAGATTAAAGCATTTTCCAGGAAGTATGTCCAAATAGAAGTGCTTTCTGAATGCTTCTCTATGCATGCTATGTTGTTGGTCTTTTGAGGCCCATGCTGTCAAAAGCACCTGCCTTATTCATTTCTAGTCACTGGACAGCTCATCATAAACCCTCTCCTGCCCTTCCCAGGCCTATTTAAGCCTTTTGCTTTTTAGCCTGAGTGCCAGGCTCAGTTCTCTTTCTGGTTTGCCTTTCATGTGGTTGCTTCCTGCTGCCCCTGAATTCTTTTTGTATTGCTTGTTAGACATTACTGCCTGATTTTCCAATGGCATTTTCACCAAGGAGGCCATTGTGTTTCAGTCACAAGCAGGGACCCATCTATGAAACCTGTAGGGATTTTCCCTTAATGACATTAAGCAAATCCTCAGGGCCTGAATGAAGTATTCCTTCCCTTGGCTGATAAACTTCAGCCCTGAGGAAGATTCAAAATAGTTTTTAGGTACAAGAAGCACCGCCTTCTGTAGAATGATTCTGTTGCCAGTAGTGGAGGCTACACTCAGTAGCCTGAGAATGAATACTTCTTTCTGTGTCTATGGGAGAGCTGAGAAATACCCAACTCTGAATAAGCACAAACACCAGGGAAGAATGAAGGGCCCTTATTGCACTTGGCTGAAATACAGAGATGTCTGTAGTGAATATTTGGTTTCCATCTAAACTTTCCCAATATTAAATGAAAAAAAACAACGAGCTCAAAATGTTTTCAGGATTTATTGCTCATACACTGTATAGTATGTACAGTGTATGAACATACTTGTATGAACAAGTATGGGCTTTGTCTAACATGTTTGGCAATTGTATGGTGGGTCAGCTGTAGCTGTGATTTGGTGTACCCTGAGATAGAAGTGTTTGTTCTCTAAAACACATGCTTCCCAGACTCATTTTGTGCTATGATTTGATTTTTAAATGCCAAAAATTAAAAAAAAAAAAAAGAAAGCTGCAGAAGACACAAATTTAGTAACATTTATAGAGGGAAATATTCAGATGAAGAACTAATTCTAAATGGAGACAAAGATATGAAGAGGAGGGTGGTGTATTAATCAGTTATGGTTTCATATTGGTATAGAATAATTAGGGAACTTTGTATTTTATTTAAGCTTAGACAATTTTGACTTGGGCAAAGCATGAATAATGTTGTAATATAGAGTCCTCAGTCTTCATGGATTCTTGATTCTTTATTATGTAACATGCGACCTCAGGGTCCATCCCTTGTACATCTCATCCTTCATCCCTTGTAGACCCTTCAGAAAAGCCACTGATGTGAAAGACAAACTGCCGTGTAAAATTGATGTGAGCCTTGAATAGTGAGTAGAAAGGATCTCTTAAGAAAGTAATAGATGGTAGAATGGGAGAAGGAGGTGTTAAAGAACATTTATTCTAGAGAAGGAGCTTTTAAAGGGATAACAACAGTACAGCCCCAAGTTAAGATAAACCAACAAGAACATCTCAGTGTGAGGCTGATGTATTAGGATCCTGAGATGAGTGAGGGATGCTGACAGCTGCATGCACAGAAGGGGAAGCACAAGGTGGGTGTGGAGGCCTGAGCGTCTGTGTGCCTGGTTTTCCTTGCATGGGGAGATGGCAGACCATGGTAGAAAACCGATGTTCGAGGCAGGGAACACCAACATACTGAGTTCTGAGTCTTAATTACAGATTTTGTATGTTCAGGCAATCCCTCACTAGGGTAATAGCTGTCAATAAAAATCTTGTATCAGATATTAGATAGGAAAAGAGAACTAATTTTTTATGAAAACCAATTACTTTAAATCTATAGGTTTCTGGACTCAGATTTCGATTTAAACCTTCCTAATGTTCTGAATAGCTCCTCATTTGCAAGAAGACTCACCTCATAGGGTTTTTGTGAGGATTTTGTGAGATATTGATGTTTAGGTCCAGGATATGCCTAATGCATGTTAAAGCGTTATCCTCCTTTTATGATGCTCAAGTTAAAATTATTTTGGTTTTTTTCAGAACTTCTGTTAACTTAGTTCTGAGTACAAAGGGTGAAAATTTACCAGAGGAGAATGGTCCATTTTATTGATACATTTTGGTTTTTAGAAAAAAGTTACATGCAAAAATATACATATATATATTTTTTCAGTTTCCTTTACTTCTGATCTTTGTTTCTTAGGTCATCCACCGTGGCTGCTCTTCCTATGCCATTTGACCAGACTCTTGCCTAGATGCCCCTCTTTGCTACAGGGTTTACAGGGTTAAATTAGTCATCAGATCATTTGGAATAAAATCATTTGAATTCACATTAATCATCAATATCCAAAGATTCATTAAGGTATTGTGTAACCTCTATTGATTCTGTTTCTCCAGAGTTTAAGGTTTAGATGCTCTGATTCCATTTTTTTTTTTTTTTACATTATAGTCAGACCTGTCAATCTGCTTTTCTTCCCTTTTATAATTGTGCACCTCAAAATTTCTTTGATTCGGCTGCTGGCTCTTAAATATTTCCATGAGATAAACATTTAGCAGATATGCTAAGTCAGTCTTGGTAAAGGAAGTTATACCTTGAATAAATACATGTAGTATGAAATTGAATGTTTTCTACCAACTGATGAGGGTAGGTTTCATGACTCTTCACACTTATCATTTGTTAGCCTCTGGGCATATTTAAAAGAGGATCCTCAGGAACCCTGATGAATGCTGGTATTTGGCCAGATCTACAACTTCAGAACAAAGTGGAGGAATGACTCAATTATCCTTGTTCATGCCTGAATTGTCTGTGTAATTGGGACAGCGAAGTGCAGGCAAAGAATGTTGCCTATTGCTATTTTTAAGCTGTGTTCCTGCTGTGTTCTTATGTTTCACTAGCGCTGTCACCGGCTTTAAATATTTTACATATCATAATTAATGATTTGGTTGCACCCTGAGGCTTTCTTAGGAAAAGGAACAATTTTGCAAATTGAATAGCAAATAATTACATAGGTGATACCATTTCTGAATAGGAAATGAACAGATACTCTGGTATGTTTTCAGTTCTGTGTATTTAAACAGCATGTAATCAATTTATGAGTGATGGTTGTAAGGGGCCTGTTATTGTCAAAGGCTCAGTTATGCGTTGGAAGGAAATGAACATTAATAGGATGATAATTGATCTTTAATGATATAAAGAGAAAATGGTCTACTTAACCTCCAGAGTGCTTAATGGTAAAGGGGAAACACATCCAACCTGATTTTCACATACAAGCATGAGTCTTTCTGCTTTTTTTTTTTCCATCTTTAATAGAAAGTGGAACTCTAGACCTTAAGAAAACAAAACAAAATCAAATTCATTCAAAGGCTGCACTTCAAACAACCTGTAGTACTGTACTTGAATACATTATATAATTATAATTAGCAGGCATTTCCAATTGTTGTGAACTCTCTTGTTTGCTAAGTAATGGATTACATTCATTTAAAGCTAGATGTCTCCCATGAAAGGGAAAACCTGTTTTAATACCCAACCTAAAAAGGCACTTCCATAACCAAAGACAACTTGGCTATAAATAGATAGTTATGATGTTATTGCAGCTGAGGATATTTCATCCCATTAGAAATTTCACTCAGAAATGTAGAGGAGTGATTAATAATGAATGAATGTGATTTAAGGCCGCTTTATACTGATGACACTTTTCCTATAAATATTACAGAGACGTTTAAATTTTTATCTCCCGTAATTCTAATGAATGAATTTTCCTGACCCTTACTGAAAATGATACCTGTAAAGTCTGCAATTTACTGATGATTGCTTGGGCTATTAAAGAAACTTGGGTTTCAAAACATTTTCATTTCATTCATAGATTCCTGTAATGCATTTGGAACCAAAGTTTAAAGAAGCTGGGTGGAATGTACTTCCAGCATTAACCATTGGAAGAATGTTTTAGTTTCTTCAACAACTAACTAACTTCATTGACACATTAAAAGACCAACAGAAGTAGAATACAGGCGCATGGATGAAGCCATGTTCCTGTGGATGGTGTGTTAGAAAAAAAATAAATAAATGAAAGAAAGGAGAATGCTGCTACCGCTATTGTATTTTGAATGGGTGTGTTCAACCCATTTCTATTTACAATACAAGTAGAGTCTTACTCCTGCATTCCAGCTTGATAAAGTATAAAGGCTAAAGGACTGGGAGCCAGAAATCTTGCTGTAATTATTTACAGTGTTAACACATAATAACTATGTACTAACACTAAATTCTATCCAATACATGAGGGAGTGATCCTGTATTTAGCTAGAATTATCAAATTTTCCAGATAACTATAGCTTAACTCTTCTAGCAATGCAGAGTTTACTATTTCTTCATTTTAATGGAAAACTATTCAAATTGCCAAACTTACATGGCCTAGGTGGACAGTATGTCAAACACATCAAATTATCCAATCAACATATTTTGAGAATCTACTGTGGTTTGATCACTGCAATGGTAGTCAGGGGATGCTGTTATAAAGAATGTATATACAAAGTTCACAAGCATATGAGCGTAAAAATACTGTGGGGATAGAGTAGGGAAAGATGAACTGAGAAGCTTTCTAGATGTGATGTTGGACTGAATTTAAAAGATGACCTCTTTCTTGTTCATGGAAGAAAATACATTCTCAGAGAGCAAATATTCGAAGCATCCGTAGGTAGGGAACAAAATTTAACTTCTCTGATAACATGTGTTCTAGGTTCATCCTTTTCCCCCAGCCCTGCCCTCATATTTAATGAGTCATTATAAATCTGATCCCCCACCAATATCTCCTGAAGCTCTACACTTTCCCTTTTATCTGCCCTGCTGCTGCTGCTTTAGTTCAGGTCCTTGTTTTTGATTCTTTGGACCATCACAGTAGCCTTCAGGCCTCTAGCCTTGCCTTCCTCATCTCATTATCCACACTGTTCTGAAAATGAGTTTCCTAAAACATGTGTCCAGCCCCATCACCACTCTCCTCTTTCGACTCCATTAACTCCTAGATAAAGGGCAGACTCCAAGGCACTGTTCAGGACCTCTTCTCCTGTCCCATCCCCATGTGCCCACTGCCCCTTCCCCTAACTAACTGATTCACTCACAATTCTCTGAACTTTTAGTGTTTTTTCCCATCTCCCTGCTTTTATATATGCTCTTTACTGTACCTGGACCACCCTTACAACCTTAGCCCTTGGCTCAATTTCTACATGTCTTTGAAGACACATATCAAGCATTCTCTCCCCTTGGAAGCAGTTCTTGACTCCTCCTGCTTCAGTTAGATGCTCCTCCTTTGTTTTCAGATAATATACATTCCCCTCTTCTAGCATGCATTATGCAATTAATAGTCAATTCTCTCTTCTGTGTGTGTGTATGTGTGTCCTCCTTCCTAGGAAATAAGCATCCTGAAGGCAGGGGCTATATTTTATCTTTTCATATATGGCTCCTAACAGAATACTCTGCATAATAAAAGTTATCAATAAATGAATGAACTAATGAGTTACTTCTTCCCAGGAATACAATGTGTTCATTATTTTTGTAATTTTTACTGATATCAACATCTTATAGAAAAGTTCAGTCATCTTGAAGTTGTCTTGTTAATTTTGGCACATCCATTGCCTAGGACAGTCCCTGGTTGATAGACTCTGATCCATAAACACCCGCTGCTTGAATGAATGAAAGAACCTAGTGTTATGGGTTGAAATGTGTTGATCTCCCAAAAAGATGTTAAAATATTAACCACTAGTACCTGCAAGTGTGACTTTATTTGGAAATGAGGTATTTGCAGATGATCAAGTTAAGATGAAGACAGGAGGGTAGGCCTTAATCCAATAGGACAGCATCCTTGTCAAAGTGGAAGTTTGTACACAGAAAGAGACATAAGAGGGGAATGCCATGCACAGATTGGAGTTATGCTGCTGCAAAAGCAAGGTATGCCAAATTTTGCCAGCAAATGAACAGAAGCTAGGAGAAAGGCATGGAACAGATTCTCCTTTACAGCTCTGAGAAGGATCCAACCCTACCAACACCTTGTTCTTCTTGGGCTTCTAGCCTATAAAGCACTGGCATGATATATTTCTATTGTTCTGAGCCACTCAGTTTGTGGCAATTTGTCATGGCAGTTCTAGAAAACAATACACCTAAGGATAAAGATTTAGATACTTTCGTCATATTCAGGGGCTGGCATAAATCTGTAGGAAGACTACAGTGGCTATTAATGAAACTTGTGGTTGTAGTGGAGGCAGAAGTTTAAGAATCATTGGCTCATGGGAGAATTATTGTGGGTGAAAAAAGATACAGATCCTTTTTGTGTTAGGAGTGTTGGGGGCAACCTGCACGTTACAGTTCAGAATTAGAATCTCAGATCAGTGGTCTAGGTATGTGTATTTTTACAAATACCTCCTCAGGCGAATTGGGTGTACACCCAAGTTAGTGACTTGGAAGTAATGACCTTTTCTTTCGCTGTTGCAGGCTGGCTCCTGCAGGGTTGTGCTGCCTCCCTCTGGGATACTCTCCCTTCTCTGCGTGCATTCTGCTAATGGTCAGATTGCAGTGGGAGTGAGACAGACCCCCTCTGGTTCATTTTCTGATGAGGTTCTGCTCACTGATGATAAACTTATTTTAATTTTACACTTGCAACTTTTTCTCGTTTTTAGTTTACCTCTCATTGTGTTTTCTCAAATTCACATATTCTCAGTCTTGATAAAACTTCTGAAGTATATCATGATTTCTATCATTTTTATTTAAGGAAACACACCTTTTTCTTTTCTTTTTTTTTTCCTGAGTGCATTCTCTTTTTCTTTACCTGGCTCTCAAGTGCTGCTCCCCGTATCAGAACAGCTGAACTCAAACATTGCCAAGACTAGTTAAACATAAGTCTTTCCAGGTTAACTATTGATTTATTATCTGATTGAATGTTTTGCCCTTTTGAATATAAAGTAAATCAGGATCCCAAGAGAATCAGAGGAAAAGAGTATAGTCTTAAATGACTGTTTTACAAAGATTCAAAGAGGAAAGATACTTTCAGAACCAGGCTAATACACACAGCTTATGAAGAAAACAGAGATTCAAGTATTTTTTTTTTCAATTTAAAAATATCAAAGAAAAATGGGATCAAGAGCTTGGAATTTAGTGTACGTAAAGTAGAAAAGTTTGTAGAACTGCCCCTGCATTTAAAGCAATCAGCTAGAGCACAACCTAAGTGGAAATGGATATGTTTGAAAAAAATCTATACGCTCGCTGCAGAATGGTATGTTTGAGAGAATTGCTAAGTGCTTACATTAATACATCCTGAAGTACTTTCTAATCAAACATATTATTGCATTACTTTCCACAGTGCTGTAAGTCGGAAAGTTTTCTCATGTGTTAGTGGTTTTAAAAATCACATATTAAGTCCTCATTGCAGATCCAATTCATCATCTCCCAATATTTTAAAACGTTGTGTTAGTTTTCACTAAGCTTTGTGGCTGGCCATTGTTATGCCTCGACATACCAGGCTGTCAGTTTGGAGATGGTGCATCTGTTGTGTGTGCTTTGCAAATCAGGAAGTGTTTTCTCCACAATTAGACCAGTGGCTATTGGTGGATGTGTTGGAGGTGAGGATACTTGCAGTGATGACAAATGGAAATATTTTCTCTGTGGAAGCTCCAATCATTTTGGTGAAGCCAAGTTCAAGGCTCGTCCAACATATGTCTATAGTGACTTGTGGCTGAAATTTTACACCTGCTTATATTATACATGAATTGGACCTCGTATCATGTGAATTGTTGATGGTGAAACTTGAAACTATGTGAAAATTATCTGGTTTCAGGTTTGGTTTTCAAAGCAAGACTCAGACAATAGTGATAGAATGTTCAGGTGAACCCGGGAGTGTTTGTATAATTCTCCTGGCTTAAACCCAAGGGAATGTTAGTGATCCTATCTAGCTGTAAGTTAAAACTATGAAGCAGACAGGATAAATGTTCATAAATATCTGAGGGAAGGTCTAACAAGGATCAGGGATACATAAAAGTGAAAAAGCTGGTAAACACAATTATTTTATAGAAGATATTGAGAATGCAGACATTGCTTCCTCTCCCTATCCACCCTTATACTTTGAAACCTTCTACCTGTTCCTCCAGATTCAATTCAAATATCACCTTCTCTGTGAAACTTGCCTTGACCTCACTAATCAGTACTATATCATTTCATCCTCTGTGATCCCCAGATACTTTATTTCCCTCTATTCTAAAAGTAAGTGCATTCTCTGATACTTTTATTTATTTCTTGCTTCCCCTCCCCTGCCAACTCTAAACTCTACAAAAGCAGAAACTTCTGCTTTTATTCATTGTTCTCTTCCTGGTATCTAGCACAGTGCCTAGTATATAATAAGCAATCAGTATTTATTGAATGAATAAACAACAGAATGGGTTGATCACATGTTATCACTTTTGTTTAGCTGTTTAAGAAGTGAATGTAAGCAGAATATAAAGCCATCAAAAGGTGCAGGGATTACTAAGAAACTGGCCTAGGGTTGTAAATAAGCTCTTGCATCTCCTAGTGGGGCCCCAGAGCTTGGTAAATATGGAGAAGATGTGAGAAGAGCAAAGCATAAACTAAAGCAAATACTGTGTAGGACCAAGACTTTGGAAAACAGAGGTTGAACCCATGAAGCATCAGTAGTGGTTTACCTGTACTGGGATGAGACAGAAGAAACGAGACAAGAAGGAATTAGCTAGATATAAAAAAGCTGTTATGTCTTATTATGAGTTACTAAGGGGCATCATAATATTTTCCTGCCTTGACCTTCATCTCCTGACTCCACACTGCCATGGAAGGAATGATTACAAATTCCAGGACTGATGATACCTTTTTATAGCTTGAAACCCCTCACTGGGTATTTATTACTCCCGGTATTCTTTTCTAAACTCGCCCAAGAATAATAATTCCTTGAGATATGAGTAAACAATTGAATTCCTGTCCATCTCCTGAATGAGAATCTTGGGAGGAGGAGGCTGGGAATTTGTATTTTAATGAAACACGTGGTTATTCTTCTCATCAAGCAAGTTTGGATTTATCTTCAGGATGGAGTGCTTTTCCTGAAAAAAGAACTTCAAGTCTACTTCCTGGCTCTGGGCTCGTTTTCTGTGTCGCCCCATTGTATCCTGATATTACCAGCCTGCTGTTTCAGGTCTCTATTTCTTTCCAAATGCTGTCATATCACCCTAAATTCTACTTTCTCTTCAAACTCAAATGTCACTTTCTCTGGAAGTGACCCTGTTTGTACCCTCTGCCCCAAAGTAGTGGACTTTATCATATTCTCTTTTTTTGATTTTTATTTATCTTTCCTCTACAGCAGGACCATCTTAAGATCTGCAAACATGTGTAATTTAGTTATATGTCCAAGACATAGTGTAGTTCATGGCACATAATAGGCATTCA
The DNA here is from genome assembly GCA_963574885.1 of Lepilemur ruficaudatus. Taxonomy (NCBI): domain Eukaryota; kingdom Metazoa; phylum Chordata; class Mammalia; order Primates; family Lepilemuridae; genus Lepilemur; species Lepilemur ruficaudatus. The sequence goes on along the minus strand of CAUYRT010067797.1, from coordinate 14,817 downwards.
AGAAATAAATTCATTCATCCATTTATTCATGCATATATTTAATTATTCATCTAACATATATTGCTTGACTTCCTGTTAGGTGCCTGATATCTCTTACCCACACAACTTTTGCCCTTTATTAAAAACTATTTCAAATGAAGCTCCTTCTATGATGATTGTCTGGTTGACTTCAGCTTTCCCAGTGATCTCTCTTCTTTACAATCCTTCATAATTACCACTTCCTGTTTTCTTCTCTCTCTCTCATCTTTATAGATGTCCATCTGACTAGCTTCAAAGTGGCTTGTGAGCAGGGGCAACATTTTGGATTTTATTTTCATAAAATGATCTAGAATAAAGTGGCATGTTTGGATTTGGCTATATCTGTAATGATATATTTCTTAACAAAAGAACTGTAGTAAATATGTCAGAATGCTAACATATTTTACATGTCAGTGATGGGTACACAGGACCCTGTGATATAATTTTCTGATACTTGAAACAGCTTATAATTTTAAAATATCACAATATTTTAGGCCCAGAATTTTTGATCTGAGAACCATGTACCTCTGAGTTCAGGAATTTCATAAACTTCCTGAAATTATATATTATTTTTAAAGTATGAACTTTTTTTTTTTTTTTCTGGAGAGAGAGCTCATAACTTGAATGACATTTTCAAAGAGTGCTACAACCTCAAGCCATTAAAAAACCCCTCTTCTGGACTTGGACCAATAATGGCAAGAGTAATTTATTTGTGCAGAATTTTACAATTTACAAAGAACTTTCTCATGCATTAGGCTTTTCACTCCTCACAGCAGCCCGGAGAAGCAGCTATGGCAGGCATTCTTAACTCTATTGATCAAATAAGGAAACTAACACTTGGAGAAATTAAGAGGCTCCACTGGAGCTCATGGATAACAGCTCCAGAGCTGGAGCTCTTTCCACTCTATGCACCAAGTGGCTTCTTTCCATAAATACTGGCTTGCTTAATCTTCTTTAGACATATGGAGTGGGTTAAACTCCTTCCAGGAGCAGACGGGCAGGTAAAACTTAAATTACCCTTTATACTTAATGACCGAGGTGAGTTACTTTCCTCATTCAGTCATTAGTCTTTAGTGTCCTACTTGTGTATAAAAGGAATTTCCTGTTCACTCCTTTATTCTAAATACAGATTAATTAGGAAAATCCCTGGACTCTCAGCATCAGAATCTTCTTGTTCATCATTGAGAAACATTTATTGAATGCATTTCATATGCCAGGCATTGTATAATACTTAGTACTAACAATTGTAAATAAGGAAGCTGATACAAACAGAAAGCTGGAAAATTAATGCCAAAGTAAGCTAGCCAGTCCAGCCAACATAAGAAACCATAACCATTAAAATACTGTTATAGTGATACCAAGGTGTGTGCATTAAGGATCTTAAAATGAATCTATACCTTTTGAACTTGTAATTCTACTTCTAGAAATTGGTCTTAAATAATTTTACATTTTGAAAACTCCTTATGTGTAGAGTAACATTATTTAAACTGTTAAAAGAATAGAGACCACCACATCTCCAGCAATAGATCATTTGGTATGTAAATTTTGATTCATCACTTCGTAGATGAACAACTGATCCTTAATCTTTTCTCCTACTCCAACACACTTAAGGCATACAACCTCTTTATCTGTAGCATTGATTCACTAATGCAGAGATTGACAGCTGAAGAAGCAAGAAGTGATAAATTAAAATCATGAGGAAGGGAAAGAGTTCTACTTTAAAATCTATCTTATTAAGTCCTGCTACTCTCCTCCTTCCTAGGACAGGGGATATTCTTGCTTCCTGGAAAATTATTGGTTTATGATATTAGAAAATATTCATTGTTTGGTTTTAACTATCTACTATTCTTCCTAGCTACACAGTTAGAAATAGCACCTTATCTTTCTTTTGGAAATTGCTCTCCCTAAACTTCTTATAGTTCTCAGGGGTGTCAGTCACAGTACTCTGCACCAGCATTGAAACTGATCCAGGGTCAATCAGAGTCCTTATTCCTTTGGGGTCCTAAGCTGGCAGGACATCAAAGATTTCCCCCTTCTTAACACATTATGTGAATGTTTCCTGTTTGTAATACTTGAGAAAAACACCTGATCTACCCCTGTTCTTTTAAGTAACATGAGTGAATACAATTATCTTTTTTACTGAAGCTAATTTTATTTGGGTTTTTGTCAGTTACAACCAAAAGACTCTTGACTATAACAAGTTAGTATGGATCATAATGATGTACACACACTGAAAACAAGACCAAACAATCCAACAAAACTTCAAAATTTTATTCATAGAAAAAATACTCTATGGAACTATTCTAAAAGAGTAGTTATTGATTTATTATAGATTGATTTTTCATTTACTCTTTCTACTTTACTATATTTCTTCACAGATTTTCTATAATAGGTAGATACCTCGTTTGAAATTGTAAACAGCAGCACTCACAGCACAAGTAATTTGGCACCATAGCAACATCCCAGAGAGGAAGGAGAAAAGGGAGGGAGAGATACAGGCAGTTAGGTACATATTGATTACTGAAGAGCATATTGTTTCCACTTCCACCAATTGCTTCTTGGGGAAATATGCTAAGCTCTGCTGAAATGTTTAAGTTACACGCTGTCAAACATCTATAGTTGTCATAAAGGTTAGTAGTGGAAAAAATTAAATCAACATTTGTCCCTGAGGAATGTGTTGGTGCTTTATTGGGAGAGAATGTCTGGTAAATAGAGGAAAAGGTTAAAAAAGAAGTTTTTATTTTAATAGAGAGTAAAGACTAAATATCTTGGTAAATCTTAATAGACTCATGCACTGTTCAGACACCACTGGAGTTGAGCTGCCAAAAAAAATATTGACTAGACCAAGGCTATGATTGGACCATCTCAGCAAGCCATCTACACTAATCTCAGTAGCCTATTGTTAGACAGTGTTTGACTACTACTTCAGGGGGAGTGAAATGGCTGTGACGATCTTGGTATTCGCTTAGCTTTATCTGCAACTGACAGAGCCTAGAATATAGTAGACTTTAGGGTATGTTTCTTTATCTGAGAGGAGCCCCAGGTTCTGAAGTCTCAAGGATATAATAGTCATCCAGTTTAAACCAAGTGAAGATAACATAGCCTCCACCATAGGCTAAAACTGGCATGGGTTTCTGAGTCTTCATGCAGGTAATTTGCTAGTAAAATGCAGAACATTTAAAATCAAGCTGAGGGTTATAATATAATGGGATTCAGTTTATTGTCAAGAGATGGATGGAGCAGGGCTCTCCAAACTACTGTAGTAAAGAGATTCTTAAAAAATAGTTAATGAGATTATGTATCTTCTTTGGAAATTGAGATAGTAAATTCAGGCAATCATCATTTAACCTCAGAGTTGGGTTCTGTAACCTGACATCCCAAAGTAGAGAAGATTAAAATCATGACATGGGGAATTGGAGAAATTCCTTTTATGGTTCCTCCAAGCCCTGTATTTTTGAGATGTGTTCTTGTGACAAATTAAAGTTAATTTTGTGGTTGCATATAATTGCCCAAACACTTTATTATTTGACCCTGTGATAAGAAGATTAATTTGAGATACACTTGGGTCAGGACTTTATCATGTGTCACCTGGAACTATTCCATCACTGACTGATCTCAGCTCCCACCTGTGACCTTTCCAGTCTACCTTCCTCACCATCACCACAGTCATCTTCCAAAAATGAAGGTAATGAGATCTTGCTTCTGCACACAAACAAAAACCAAAATAACTGAAGAATCAAATGCCTCTGTTAGTTTTGTGTTGTCTATAAAACAGAAGTTGTCTATCTTGATATTGAATTTCATTCTGACCCATCTCTCTGGGCTACCTCCTGCTGCTCCTCACATGGGTCCCATCTTTTCCAGCTACCTTAAATTTCCACATATTCCTTAATACGCCAAGATTTTTTTGTGTATGTCTCTGAGACTTTATTTGCCTGATTAGAATGCTTTGCCTCCTTCTTTGTTAGGGGAGGTTAGGGCATAGTGAGGCAGGAGAGATATGTGGAAGGGAGTAGCAGAGAGCTGGTGCAATCATGGCAGAGAATTTGCACTTTATCCTAAGCGCAGAAACTGAACACTCAGATGATCTTGAATCAAAATGCTTCGGGGGATATCGTCTGGGATTCCCCTCTGTTATCAGGAATTTGGGATCTCTGAAATGAAAGAAACTCTATAACATACCCTGAAACCTCAATTCTAAAGCTTCTCCATTAGAAAATCTCCACTTTATAAATGAGGAGACTGAGAATGACACAGATGTGAGCCGATAGCCTAGAGTCACGTGGCTGGTCAATCCATTATAGCATGCAAACTGTCTCTTGGCACTTTGCTTCTACATCTGCTTTAACATTTGCCAAGTTGGAATATAACTTACATGTTTGCATGTTTTTCCCCTTTTTAACTTGAAGTCTATAAGAATATGTTGTTCAGGTTTCTTACCTTGGCCCCTGGCACGTTATAGGTGAGAAAAAATATTGAGACATGACTCATGAGTACAAGATAATTTTGTTTGAAAGCACACTTTGAGGTGTTGTGTGTAGGATGTATCGAGTGTTTTACTCCCAAAATTGGTACTTACAATGGTCCTATTTACTCTTTTCATTTATAATTTGTGTGACAGAATGGTCACCAGAAATATAGTTGTTGCTAATAATATTTTAGCTGACTCCAAGAGAAAAAAATTAATATTTAAAATTCCTTGGGAACTTGAGAAACATGAAGATATAATTTAACACTGCTTGTAATTACTATGTAAAGAAAAGAAAAATTATCTCTGAATATATGTTAGACAGAACAGGCTTTAAGAAGATTTCAGAAAAGATTTGTGGGTAATTTGCGGTCATAAACAAAATATGAATTCACAATATTTGTACTTGTTGTTAATGAAATGTTTAGATATGTGAATTAGGTAGGAAGTATAAGGCTATTTTTCCATTACTTGGAGCATTTACAGTTCTTAGATAAGTGAATATATGTCTATACTCTATAATTTAATAGGTAAAAGCACCCATTGATAAGGAAAATAAGGTAGATAAGCAGTGATAAAAATTATCATCTAATATGTTGTTATAAGTGATTTTTATGCACTACCACATTAGATCCTCACCACAATCCTTTGAGAAAGTTGAGTAAACTGGGTATCACAATTAGTAAATAAGTTGGCCATACAATTAGTCAATGTTAGAGCCAAGATTCTCATACAGAACTATGACCAATTACTGTAAGTTTTACTGAATACCAAACTGCCTTCAGAGGAAATTTTATTTCTTTGGCCTAGAGAAGGCAAGAGGTTGTATGTGTTATAAGGGATATATTTACGTACAAAATGAGCGTCCCTGCTTCCATAGAAGCCTGGACAAAAGGACATTGAATTATGCTGCAACAGCAGAAGTTTCAATTAGGTCATTTGAAGAAGATTTTAGAATACATTGCCTCAAAAGCTGGTGGAGTCTTTTCTGTAGATCAAATAAAGCAAGCTTTTAAGGCCTACAGGTTTTTCTGTGGACATGAAGTGTCCATGTGGTAAAGTCAAAAATCAGCCTTAACTTTTGATTATAGTTAATCAGGGTACTCTATACTTATTGAGCATCTTTAGAGACTCCAGGGAAGGCAACAATTAATACTGCTCTACTGTATAGGATAGCAGGACTTCTGTTGGAACAGCTGTTTGTTGATCCAGCTGACATTCCCTTTCATCCACCCATCCATTGTTCTCCTCAAACAATAGCAAGATACAAATGTGAGTTTTACTCACTCTAATGAAAAGGGTAGAGTTTCTTTCCCTATAAATATTTTCAAAAGCCTTGATGATTCATGAGATTTGCACAAATACATTTAAACCGGAAAGTAAGCGTATAAGGCATTTGGAGAATATTCTGCCTTTGGCATTACAGAAAGGGGAGGGCACTTACATTAAAAATAACTCTGCTTATGCTTTCAAGGCAAACACACTCTTCATTACTCTTCTCTCTACCCCAACTCCCCCCTGGAAAAAAATAAACATTATCCAAAACATAATCTGACATGAGAAGACTGCTTCTTGGGTGGGCATGAATGCAATCTTGCCTGAAGCAAGGGGTATATACAAGATGACCTTTAAAATTTCCTTTCAACCCCACTATTCACTGGATTTATCTAAGCATTGTTTATGAAGGGGGATAAAATATGGATGAGTTTTCAAGTGAAAAAAGCAGCAAAGACTTACTGAATGTGTCTTGTTGCAAAAGGGAAATTGGATTTGTACCTTCATCTCCTGCATTTCTCATTTCTTTCACTCAGGTGTGTGGGGGATGTAGCAAGCGTCAAATTCAGCTATATAGCTCAGCCGGCACAATAAAAACCTGTTGGCTTCATCTCTTTTTCCTCTACAGAAATCTACATTTTCCTTTCAAGTTAGTAGTAGTTCTTGATGCTTCTCTGTTAGAGAAGATTCCAATCTTTAAAAAATCTCCCTCTGGGTATTTTTCTTTTAGAGCCGCTTCTGAAAAGGGGGGCAAAAAATATACATGAGATTAAGTTCAAACACCTGTGGTTTCCCCAAACACTCTTCAAGGTATCAGATCATAGGACCTCTGTCTTGTCTCTATTTCCTGTCCTTTATCTTGACACTGAATCCTAATCACCCCAGCTGGCTGTTTCCTAAAATTCAGGATCCAGCTGGAATGCCACCTCTTCAAAGATCTTTCCTAACCACTGTCATGGAAAGTAGCCACCCAAGCACTGCCACATCCCTTTGTTCTAAGACTCTGCCTACAGTGTGTTACCATCTTTCTTTTTTTTTTATTTATTTTTTATTGCAGCATATTATTGGGGTACAAATGTTTATATTACGTATGTTGCCCTTGCCTCCCCCTCCCCCCTGTCAGAGCTTCAAGTGTGTCATCTTCTTTATTTATTCATTTAATGTTGACATCTCTCAACTAGAGTGTGTTGAGAACCGAGATATATCTACTTTATTCCTCACCAACAGTTATACCAGAGTTTGCAGAGTATGTACCCAATTAATACTTGTTGGATGAAGGAATGTATGTTGCTCTCAACAGGGAATACACTGCATTTGTCCATGAATAATTTCATATTATACAAATAACATGTACATGGAGAGATATTTACAAAAATGAATTTCTTGGCCTCAAATTTGTATTAATTAATAAGGGTAAGGAAGGTGGAGAAAGCACAAAATTTGGGTGGATTTTCCTAAAATAAAACATCCAAAATGTATGAGTTTACTTATTGCCTCTTTAAATGTGTTATATTTTTTTGTTTTAAATGTGTTACATTTAAATTTATTGCCTCTTTAAATCAGCAAAACTGCTTTCCCTGTAGAAACACCCAGTGAAAAAGAGTTCTCAGCATCCTTGCTGGCCTCAAGAGTTGCAATGATCCCTTTTGTCTCCTGGGTTTCCCTGCTCTTTTTTTGCATCTAATCTAGATCCCCTTGGATCCAGACTTCTTGATTTAAATACGACTCTTGGGCTTGACACAGTTTCTCTGAACAGATCTTGGTTCCATTCTTCAGCAAAAATTGTTCATACCCTTTGGAGTGTGTCTGCTTCTAGACATACTGGATAACAGTGTAAACAGACTTGCTGTGGCCCACACGGAGTCTATGTTAGCCTCCTTCTATCAGGAATCAGAGACCAGGATCCCTGTGTTTTTCTCAAATCCTTGCAGTTCTCAAGTCTTAAATGAAAGATCCTGCTCTTCTCAGTTAATCACGTCTTCCATTTTCATCCTCTCTGCCATGTTTTCTCTCTGCTTGGTCCATTCAACTGGACATGTTTTATTGATTGTCATGCATTAAACTGTCCCCAATTTGGAGGACAAATAACAGTTTGGAAATGAAGCTGTACCTTTAATATCTGTCTTAATTGGAGCCTATACTGAACTACATTAACTATTTACATTCACAGTGTATTTTAAAGTTTATTAGCGTGGACATTAAATATGCTTGGGAGACTTCCTGGAAGATAGAATAGGAGTTTTGAACTTCTTACATTGGGCTTCAAATTGGACATATCAGTAATAGTAATGATTTTATATTTCTGAAAAAGCTACTTATTTTTTTCTGAAATTGATGACTGGTTCAACCCTTAGCATCAACACTTAACAGAAAGGAGTTGCAGCCAAGTATAGCTTTAGTTGCACAACCAAGCCTGGTGAGGAGGAAAAAAGTCAAACAACCTATCATGGCATTTCAAGTCTTCCACTATTTGGCTGAAAGCTCCCTTTATTTAGTTACATTAAAAAACTTGGATTTGTATGACAATAGAAATATGTTTATTACATAATCATTCCTTGCCAATGTTAGAACATTTAGAAAGTATAAATAAGAAAAAACACACACGCACTCCCAACCTCGCTTTGTGGTGAGGTTTCACTCTCCTGTCAAGCTTCTTTCTCAGGCACACAGACAACTGGCTGTCTCACAACTGTATCAGACTCTCCCTGCCTTTGCTCAGACTGCTCCCTCAACATGAAAAACCCTTTCAAATCTCTCCTCTTTTTGAAATTAGAATTACTATTCAGAGTCCAACTCAAATGCTACCTTCTCTACCAAAATTGCATATGTCACTTCAGATGAAACTAATTCTTTCTTCCTCCCTTCTAAACTGTCAGTGTAACTCATCCCTCAGACTTTTGAATTTCCCATAAATTGGTAGTTAGATATTGTAGCTTGAAAAGATTCAAGTTAGATTTTTTTTTTTTGGACAAGGCAGCTTCAAGTAGGAGCATGTATTGTTTGTTTTGTCCCTCTTTTTATGAATTTAGTGGTCATTGATTCTCAATGCCTAGATCCATCAGTTAGGGTTGTCAAATGATGATATTCTAATTCTATTTTTTATCTATATTACTAGTTGGAATACTTTCGCTAAGGAAAACTGTCCCCTCATTTATCATTTGGCTCCCCTGTGATACAATTTGATAGGATAGACAAGATAGATGCTTGATTTTTATTTCTCCCTTTACTTACCAGGTTTCAAATAATGAGTTGATTCACTAGCAACCTAGAGAGATGACTGTCACTATAAAAATCACTCAGTAATGAAATGATATACAGGTCATCCATTACTGTCAGATAAAATAAGAGAATATATCTTTAAAAAGTTGTAAATTGTCGCTGGGCAAATGCTTGTTTTTATTGCTCTTATGTTATGGCTTTTTATTGTTTTATTATATTTATATCCCTGTTACTGGAGAAGGCTGGAAAAAATTGAATTTGAGTAATTCCACCTTTTCTCTCAACTCCTAGCAGTAAACCATTTCACTTTGTATAAGCAAATGTTTTGTCCATGTTTTTATTCTTCTTATGTCAGAAATAATAATTTTAAAACTTTTACATCCCTCTGCTCATTACACCTTGGGGATCTTATCTAGTCTCATTATTTTAAATATCATCTGTATGCCAATAATTTCTGAATGTGTATTTCCTGTCTGGACCGTTACTCAGAATGTACTCAACTCTATTTTGCCTTTAACATCTCTACTTAGATGTCTAATAGTTATCTCTTACTCAACATACACAAAACTCCATTTCTGATCTCCCTCCACTCGTAAACCCACTATCATCATGGTTTCCACCGTTTCACTTGATAGCAATTTCATCCTTTCAGCTGATCAAGCAAAACATTTGGAATCACCCATAAATCCTCTCTATCTCTTATATCACCTGTTGGCTCTTGATTCAAAATACATTCAGAATATAAACATTTCTCACTTTATACACTGCTATAGTCTTGGTTCAGTGACTATCTCTTGTTTGGATTATTGCGGTAGACCCCAGAGTATTCTACCTACTTTTTGCTTGTAGCTCTTAGAGTTTAATCTCAAATGTGAAATATTAAAATATACATCAGATCATGTCACTCTTCCACTAAAAACCCTCCAATACCATCTCATCTCAGAGTAATATCCCAAGCCCTTCCAATAGTTAATAGTCTCAACTCCTACTATTAAACCACACTAAACTCATTTTTCCTTTAGCAGATAAATTACCATCCTTTGGGGGCCTTTAAATTTGTTATTATTTCTGCCAGGAAGGCTCTTCTTCAAATTTTATATCTTGTTTTATTAATTCTGTCATGTAATTAACCTTCTCAGTCTCTTCTTCCCTTCTAATATCATCTGCAGTTATCATCTTCTCATATATTATAAAATTTGTTTACTTATATTGCTTATTTTATGTTTCCCTCATTAGAGCACACAATCAATAAAGACAAGAAATGTTGTTTTATTCACTGCATTCCCTCTTTCTTCTAGAACAGTATCCAGCAATAGTTGCTCAATAATTACTTGTAGATTTAACAAATTCTGGTCTTTGGTATTTAAGACCTTTAATTTCCTATTTTCTATATTTTAGTTTTAGAATGCTCATTTGATTACTTTTTATAAATTAAAATTCTCTGCTGAAATTCTTTGTCTTTTCTTCTACTTTGCCCAACTTTTCTTCTATTTTTTTTTTTGACTGTATTGATCATAGTTATTTGAAAGTCACTGTCGGGTAAATCCAATATCTGAATCATCTGGAGTTCTCTTTCTATTGTATATTTCACACTTTGATTTTCAATCATTTGGTCCAAATTTTTGTATGCCTCATAATTTTTGACTTGATAAATGGAATATTTCAGGGGCTCTTGATGATGGAAATTTCTCTAAAGGCGGTTAAGCTTTCTTCTATCAGGTATACATGTTACTGGCAGTTCACCATAGTCCTATAAAGGCTTGGTTTTAGGTTTGTTTGCAAAGGTCTACTTAGGTTTTGCCCTTATATCTAGAGCATAGTCCTTGCTTCTAGAGTAGCACACTAAGTGCCACATTATTTCTGGAACGGTATCCTTCTGAGGTCTCAGCTGAGAAATACTAAAACATTTGCAAATGCCTCTCCATTTTAGCAAAAATGGAACTTTACCATGGTCTCCCTGATACCATGTGGCTACAGAGATTCATTGTTAAGCCTCTCAACTGCTGTGTTGTTCTGGGTTATTTGGTCTCTCACTATGACAAATAACCCAGAAGAAAACAGGATGTGTGTGTGTGTGTGTGTGTGTGTGTGTATATACACATACACACACAGTACATATATATGTATATATATTTATATATACAGTTTTAAAAACAATTGAGAGCACACATATACACACACAGACACACACACACAGTTTAGGAATCAGCAGTTGAGAAGTGGAGATGTGAATGTAGATTTTTGGGTTTTTTCTATGAACTTTCCTACTTTTCAGGCTTTTTCCCTTCAAATGCCAACTCCTTTCGCAGTCCTAAACTTCAACCTCTACCTCCTAAGCAAAATCTTTAAGTTTTTTCTTTATTAAAACTTTACTGCTTTTATAAAAATAACATGTAATCATTGTAAAAACTAATATATATAGCTATATTTTGCAATGATCATGTGTCACAATGATATGATTGTTATAATGATCATGTGCTTTCATTTGTAGTATTGCTTTGCCAAAATAGAAATTGTGAGTCAAAGTGCATGTGTTTTAAAGGTTATTAGCTACTGCTATACTACTTTACACAATGCTTTTTTTCACTCCCTTCAGCAATATATAATTACTGTTTTCCCACATCCTCTCCAGAACAAAATGTGATCAACATTTTAAAATTTCAATAGACTGAAGTGGGTTAATAATGGATTCTCAATGTTGATTTGATTGTATTTTGGTTTTACTCTTGAGCTGTGCATCTTCTTGAAGTTTTTTTGGCCATTTTTCTTCCTTTTTCTGTGATTATTTTGTTTTTATTTTTTCAAATTAAATAATATTATTTTATAAGTATTGATTTATAGGAGCTCTTTGTGAACTAAGCATTGTTAAGGCATTTAAAAAATTTCTTATAGTCTATTGTTTTTATCTGAATTTTGCTTTAATAGTCTTTTTTATTCAAAATGTTGATTTTTGTGCAGTCAAATCTGTCAGTGCTTTCTTTTATGGCATCTGGATTTATTGTTTAATAAAAGGCTACTTGCCTTATTATATAAACATTTTCCTATATTTATTGTAATTTTTTTGGCTTTTTATATTTTTATTTTAATCCTTCTGGAATTTAATATTTTTACTGAAAGATAGGGATTTAATTCTTTCATTTTAAGATATATAGCTACTTATGCTAAGATCTTTGATGAAATAAACTATGATTTTTTTCACAAATATTTGGATTTGTATATTTATTTTTCAATTTATATCCTGCTCTTTTGCTTTGCTTTGGGTCTTCATTTATGATAAGGACATACTATTTTGATTTCAATACCCAGCACAGTAAGTTTTATATGTGGCAAGGCATTTACTCTCATCTCTTTCTTAAAAAGTTTTTGTAGAAATTATTGCATATTTATATTTTTCATATAATTTTTCAACTAGCAATAATTATGCCTTGGATAAACCTCATTGGATACGATACTGCCACTGTGCAAAGCTATAATTTTTAAAATAAATATTTTTAGTGTCTTTTTAAAATTTTGAATTCTGAATGGAATCTTGTTAAATATACGTATTAATTTCAGGAAATATTTATAGTTTAGTGATACTGTCTTATGACTCTGGAATACTGTACAGACATCATTTAGTCTCTATTCAGGCCACTTGCTTAAGACTTTTTAAAATATGTAAAAATTTTCTTTTAAAATTTATTATAAGATATAAGATGGTTTTATCACTATTATCAACAGGGTGTTACATATATCTATATAAATTTCATATCTGAAATAAACACAGTTCAATGGGTTGTTAGAATAAAGAAAATGTAAATAAAATAATTTTCCTTTATCTAGTTACCTCATCTGGGTTTTCTTTTAATTATCATATACTTTGTAGAGTCTATCTAGACTGTAAAATTGTATGCAAATAGAGATGTTTGTATTTTTGTTTCTGATAATTATATAGCTAGTTGGTTGTCTTATTGTATTGGCTAGAAACTATAACGCAATACTGAATACTTGGGGATGGTGGTCATTCCAGTATGACCTCTCATTTTAATGAGAATGGTCTTGGCATTTCAGTAGTTAATATAATGTTTATTGCTTGTTTTATAATGGAAACAGTTTTCATCTAACCTTGATAATTACTTGTATTCTTAAAATAGGGTTTGTATTAAGAATGGTTACTGAATTTTATAAAATGTCTTTTGGGTATATTTTAACATTGCTATAATATGTTAATTTTTCCCTCTAATATGTAAATTCAATAAATTTTAACTTTAAAAAATTATGAAAACAGTATATACACCTAAAATTTATAAAAAATAATGTTCCCCTTATGGAAAAGTGTATAATTTTTAAATATAGGTTTTAAAATGGGCTCATATTATTTGATATTTCTATAATCACTTTTTTCAATTAGCAATTTAATGTAGATTTCTTTCTTGTTTATAGATATAGTTCTATAATAACTTACCAGTAGCTACATAGTTTAGTAGAGCATGCATAGATATTGTAATGTGTCATGTTGGACTTTTAGATTATTTGAGCTTTTAGCTATTAAACATAATATTTTTTAGATATTACTGAAGAATATTTTAAACAGCCTTGAAACCTGATTTTTTGTGAAGTATGGCAATTGATTCAGAGGGAAAGCTTATTCAAAGTCACACAAATATTTAATTTCTTTGTTCTCTTAATCACAGCATATGTAATTATCAACATTTGAAATCTTTGCTAATTTCCTACTCATTCCCCTGATGCATGACAGTCTATTTAAGAATTACTCGCTATGTGTTCATGTTATTTTTTCCTCACAACACTTAATAATCATGCATGTTGGTTGGGCTTGAAAATGTAGGATTTCTATATGTTCTTGTCCTTAACAGAAGAAGAAAATTGAGGGGCAATTAGAGAGGAAGGGCAAGAGGGATTGTGGAAAACACTGTTTTTATGAAGTGAAATAGGGCGAGGTCCCATCAAAGAATCTTTCCTCCTTAGGAAAGTTCATCCTCAGACACTATTTTTACCCCAGAAGATCATCTCTGTCCTTCATTCATCCAGATCCTTTGTGGAAGGTCATTTCTAGACAACCTCAAAAATTAAGTGGTCAAAAGACAACTTTCTATAAAAATATGTATAAATTCTAAAATAAATAGAAGATGACAATTATTCAATAAAAACCAGGATTATAGAAACACAGGCTATATGATTAAGATTATATACTTTTGAAAAAGTATTTTCGATCTTTCTCTAGATTGTGGAAAGGGCCTAGCTTTTGCAAATGGAGAGACCTAGTTCCATTGTCACAGATTGATAGAGTTTAAGCAATTTCAGTTACTTAAACTCGGTTGTGTGAATTGTAAAATAGAGATGACACTTACCTCACAAGATGAATGTGAAAACGAGAGGTAACGTGGAAAGTTCCTCACAGAGGTGGAGCACTCAGTAGGTGCTCAGTAAAAATGGTGATCAGTTACTGCTGTAGCACTATTGTCGATGCTAAGATATTTAAAACATTTGTGGTTTACAGATTAGAAATGTTCAAACTTTGTCTGTTAACTTTTTAAGAATTTTTATTTCCCTTCCAGCTACTATTTTATATTCATTAGTATTCATCCTGGAGAACATCTTGGCATAGTAGATTATTGATGACAATGCTTTCTGTCCTACTTTTCGTTTGGAAGCAAGATTAATTTATATGCTGATTAATTTGGGGGGCTGGTTACCTTACTCTTCTGCCTTTTTCATAGATCTCATTTATTTGTAATCAATTTTCCTTCACCTTTATACATCCAAGGAGATGGTGCAGGAATACATTACTTACTTGCTTCATAGTTTCATTCATAAGACAAACAGCAAATGGATAG